>BGPR01033873.1:0-16761 GCA_013235015.1 Araneus ventricosus
TATATGAAAATGAATTGACAGTCATACTGGAATGAACATTTCTTGTTGCATAACTGAAATGTATGGGTCAGGGTCAATCTCGTAAGCCCTTTGGCATACAGTGACTCAAAAAAATTATTGGGGGGGGCAGAATAAGCTAGAATAAGCTATCAATTATATGAAAATGAATTGACAGTCATACTGGAATGAACATTTCTTGTTGCATAACTGAAATGTATGGGTCAATTTTTTTAGATATTTCATGATTAATTAGGCCAATAAAATCACATTATTGAGTGGATAACATATTATTTATAAAAATTACCTTTTTTATATGTAAGCAATTAGCAATCACAAAAGTAATACAAGAAAAATGCATCCAAACTTACGTTGATTGGACATTTTTATATGTTTCTGCAACATCCGAAATTGTCTTGATCAAATAAGGTATACTTGAAGGCTGAGCTCAGAGTAAGAACCTAACAAAATTATCCACAATTTTTGTTGACTTTCTGTCTGCATATCGAGGTAGAGTGATTTGAAGGAGTTTGCAAATACTTTTTAAAGCTTGTGGCTGGACATCTAAAATAAAATTTTGATTAGATACAAAACATTTTATTTTGATAAATATATCTAGAGAAAATGAATTCAACAAACAAGACAAGCAAAAAAGATTGACAATTTTATGAAAAGTAAACTTCTTAACTTCTCATCAATACAACAGTAATTTTTTCATTTTTTAAAGAAAATTAATATTGATTGAAAGTAAACTTTAAAATTAAAAACAGAGTGTTCAAGACCTTTCAATATGCAAAAAATATATGGTTAAAGTAGCAAAATTCCACATACAAAAAACATTGATTAATGAAAATTATGGTTGCTTCTTTTTCAAAAAATAGAGCTACTATAAGTCTATTCAAATAGCCACTGGCTTTCTCAATCAAATAGTTATTGTACAATAATATTTTTCAACATATTCTAGTGGAAAATATCTATTTTAGCACAACTTTTTAAAAAATTTAGACAAGGTCAAGACTAGGACTAAAAAAATTGAACAAAAATATATATCTTGCATTCCAAAAATACAAAAACATTCAATAATTCACTCCTATGATCAGAGAATATTCTAAGAGCATTAAGAACCTAAACTATATATGGATCTACATAATAAACTAATACATGATGAGCATACAGACTAACAGAATTCACAATTTTATTACAAAAAGGTTTTTTCAAACAGATCCATGCAGTTTTTTTTTTCAGTAAAGGATCTTCAGTTCCACACTTGTCAATGATAATTAACTTTATCGTACAATACAAATGTAATGCAGGCATCTATATTAGAATTATCCTCAAATTTCAGAAATGCTCAAGAATTTGGCTACCTGCCAAATAGTCTGTCTACAAATTAGCATACACAACACACTGGATACTGTTTGGATTCTGTGATGATTTAATATCAAATAGGTATGACAGGGATTTTTTTTTAGCCAAGTTTAACAGTTTCTTTTTTTTATTTTATGTTGATTCATAAGAACTCCTTTAATATCAAATAGAAGTTATACTAGAATTGTCGACTACTATGTCGATTTGTATAATCGCATACTTGTATCTCGTAAGCCCTTTGGCATACAGAGACTCAAAAAATTATTCTATATCACTCGAACATTATTTCTTAATAATGGGTTGGTCCCTCCTTTTACATTTTTAATGATTTCATTCAGTCGTTCGGGCATGGATTTCACAAGATTTGCAGAAACTATTTCCTTCTAATTGTGTATCCCATTCAGACACGAGTTGTTTTTTTTTTTCTCCAAGTTTATTTTTTTTTTTTGCTGGAAATTTTAAATTTAACGAATTCTGTTATTCAAATGGTACCAAATATTCTCAATGGAATTGAGGTTCGGACTCTGTGTAGGAGTTCTAATGACTTGGGAGACAGTGATTATACAAAGCCCCAGAGTTCTGCAGATAGGAGCATAATGCTTTGGGCATTGCATTCTGATAAGAGTTTGTAATGTAGCATATTGCCACATTTTCTCAGCACTCTGTTTTTAAATTTTGTTTTAAAATGCCTAAATACATATAGGTGTCCATCATTCCATCCCTAAAAATGTTAAAATTCTCCACACCCATGACACTCGTACAGCCCCCCCCCAGACCATCTGGCTACCACCACCCTGTTTTACAGAAGGAGTCAAGATTCTTCCATTTCTAGTTCACTATTGGGTTTTAGCCATACCATTCGCTTCCCATCGTTTCCATTTTAACATTGTATTTTTTCTCAAGATATTCCGGACCGTTTCTGGTTTAGCAGACTCGTTAAAAAAACTTTGTTGGGTTTTTTGAAGTTAAAATTTGACTGCACTGGTCTTACTTAAGGGTTGGCAAATCACTTTTCTAACAATCCCAACTTTCTTCACGCTCAGTGAAACACCTTGGGCGACCTGTTCTTGGTCTATTTTTTTGTGAACTGATTTTGTCTTCTTGTATTTCGAAAATATCTCTGATTTTTTTTTTCGACCCATGCAAATGATGGACTCGTGTAAGTATTTCCTGCATGTTGCTTCTGAACGAGTGTTTTCTAGGTTTGCAATATTATTTGCAGTTGTAATCGGACATTCTGCCAGAATAGGGCATCTTATCCAGCTGGTTTTCCTGAATGCCCCGATACTTTTTTTCATTTCGTAGTGACAGACGAACCATTTCAAATACGACTCATTTCGATATGAGTCGTATTTCCATTGTAAGGGTTGTAATAGATTTCTCACAGAGTGTTTAGATAAACAAAAAACTATTAAAATTGTTTTTTTTTTTATGTAATAATAGAAATGTACGATATGTAATAATAGAAATGTACGAAATGAACGCTGGAGCGTTTCTTGTGCCCCGATACTTTTTTGAGTCACTGTAGATCTATCGTGAAAAACAGGTTGTTCTAATGGCATATTGAGTTCAAAATGCACATGACGACACTGTGTGTTGGCGAGCGTTTCGCTTATTTTGCACTCGAGTGAGTAAGGTTGGGCGTTTGACCTCTTGGCAGAAATGGTAGTGAGCCGCATACACGCGCTTCGGAAAAGATGGCAATCCCTAAAACGAAACTTTGTTTTAAACATTCTCCAGATGGAACTCCTGTGATGAACCAGAGGTGTAGTGAAATGGTGTACGATATCTATCTAGAGGTGTAGTGAAATGGTGTGCGATATCTATCTAGAGGTGTAGTGAAATGGTGTGCGATATCTATTTAGAGGTGTAGTGAAATGGTGTGCGATATCTATTTAGAGTAAGATGTCATACTCAAAAATGTTAAATAAAGTGGTTGTACCTCGGCGTGCGTAAAAATGACAAACATACGCAATTTTTTTTCTTCGGTAATTCATACATTTTATAGGTTTCATTGTAAATCACCATTCATAATTGTTTTTTTTTTTATGTACCCACCTCACGTGACGGGTCGTATGCGAGAAAGTTTCGGGAGGTAAATTTCGGGGAAGTCACTCCCGCTGGTTTTTATTTATTTTCAAATTTTGGGCTCACAAGAATTCTTTCCATAGAATGGGGAGGGGGGGGAAAAAAAACATTTAAAGTCTCAATCTTAAATTTCTCTGTAACTACACTTTTCTACAGTATCCTCTTCTCCTCAAATCGTGCGGTGGGGGGGGAAAAAAATGCCCTGTTATTGTGCATGCACAGCAGAAAGAAATTGGGGGAAAAACTAGACTAAAAAAATGAAGTAATTTAACCAATTTTCTACCACACTAATGAAAGAAAACCCATTTACCCAAGGTTGTTGTGATAAATCTTAATATTCAATGCAAAATGAATAATCATTACATTGAAAAAAATTGGAGGTGATACAATTCTTCAGTGCCTATAATGAGTCATCCCCGATACAAACACAGATCTCCTAATTTTTTTTTTCAAAGTTAGCTTCACAATGGTGTTGGACACAAAATACTTTATTTGGTGATGATTTAAAATAGAAGGTGTTTCTCTTTCTACTAAATTTTGATTAAAAGTCTTCACTCATGTAGCTAAAAGCATTGATAAGTTTACCTAATAATAATTAGGAAGTTAATGTATGAACTTTTTTTTTACATATTTTCTAAATGAAATAAACATTTTAACAATGCTATAAAAGAAAAAAAAATAGAATGCAGCATCAAAATGAAATAAGTCTGAATACAATATAAACCATTTTATACTCACTTTGGCTTTGGAGGAACACATTGCAAACTTTATTTCCCGAAATCTTTTTTCCTTCTTCGCTTAATTGCATATGATATCTACCCCATACTTTAATCTTTCCCAAAGCCTGAAAAGTAAAAAAAAAATAAATGATAAACGTACAATCTATTTGAAACTTAAAAGATATATAAATTATATTCAAAATAAAAAAACAATTTACTAAAACTTTACCAATTTTCATAAAAAAAAATCCTCGGGAAAAACTGATGATTTTTTTATGAAAATCATCCATTCATTCTTAAATAGAATGAATAAAACAAAAGCACACAAGCAAACTATTCAACTGAGTGATAATGTATTTTATACCTCGAGATATAAATTTGTAAAGGTGCTCCATGAAAAAACAGAGAGACCTCAACATTAAAGTTATTGATGACGTTTTCGTCTCTCTCTGTTCTGGATGGACTTTGAGAATTTTAAGTTATCGAGTGAGGTTTTGTAACAAGAGTGCTGCATTAATAGGTTGATCCTGCACCCACAAGTACGAGTCCTCTTCATTTTTTTTTCTAACTATGAGAATTTTTAACTGTGATCTTTTAGTAATTCTATGGATGCTTTAATCCTATAATATTTTTATGTAATGAAATGTCTGAATGTAGTGTCAAAAAGTGAATGTAGTGTCAAAAAGTGATTTTAGCAAAAGTTTCACAAAACTTTTGCTAAAAAAATGAAATGAAATCGGCATTTAAGAAAGATATAAAACCAAAGATATATTATTTTCACAAATAAATGACTGCCCAACTCAAATTCATTTATGAAAAAATTTGTAACTGCCGTCTGGCGGACACAGTTTATCCACCTATATACATACCACGTGTAATTTCTAACTCGAATAATGATTCTGACTCAAAGTTAAATGACGATGATACTAATGCTGGCTGAATCATGGTGAAAAAAAAATCGAATCGGTAAATGACATATAAAATGTAATCAATGCCATGAAATACAGATGGCGGTCCCTGCCGGTGACCAATGAGCTGCAAAAAATATCCCTCCGTTTATTGAATGAAAACCGAATAGGTACTGGGGCTTCATTTATTTTGTGGTTGACTGTACCGGTTAACCACAAAATATTAACAACGTTCTTACATGGTAGAAGGGAAATTCTGGTGATACTTATGAGGGAGTTCTTTTTCCCGATACATTCTGACCTGACCTCAGGAGGTTAAAATTCACATATGAGAATTAAAGAAACTACATTACATCCTAAATCCCATACTTCACTACCTATAATTTTTTTATAATTATGTAATCAACAGTCAGCATGACACAAGAAAGACAACATTCATTTGAAAATTAATGAAATTTAATTACTTTAAAATATATTTACAACGGAATCCCACAGGTGATAATGTCAGTATGGCTCGAGAGGGACAGCTCCAGATAAAATGTCCCAGTATGGCTCTCCGACTACGTCTATAAAAAAGGAGATAGAGAATTTTTTTATAAAGCACGGTAGCTAAAAAACGAAAGCCGGAAGTTGGCTGTTTTCCCTCGTTACATCCAATACACTACACTCTGAAGTATAAATTAATTTTGCTTTTTATTTATTTCGATTCATTCTATCTACAAGTCATGTCAATTGGAATAAGATTTTGAATTTCGACAAGCTACTACGAACATTTTTTTTGCCAAAAAAAACAACAGGACCAGAGTATGTGGAAACAGAACTGTAACTTTTCATACACATTTATTGTATTCGAATAAAAAAAATCATAAATTTTTCCCTTTAGAAATTAAATGTCACAGTTGCTACCACTCGTAGTATAACTTCTCCTAAACACAATAAAACTTAATTTACTTTCAAATAAATAAATACACACCTTCGTCCCAAAACTCAATATCGTTTGGGTCATATGGCTTGCTGGGGGTAGGGGGTTCGTCGTCGGCGGCTTGTTTTTCCCCAGCAAGCCAGAACTTAAAAAAATCTTGGTTTATCCCTTCATCACCACTGTCTTCGAATTCCGATTCATCTGAAAATAAATTTTAATTATTATAAAAATATACTAATCGTTAAGCGGGTTTAATGAATTTTTTTTTTTACAGCAATAACATGAGCGACTTCAGGTTATGAAATTAAATGTATAAAGCAGGGTTTACACGCTAACAGTAAAATCGACAGTTAGATGTCATCGTCAAGCTCGGACTTGAGATGTGCCGTGGCCAGGTTAAAACTTTTATGATTCTGCGCATGCGTCATCTCTTACTGTCGGTTTTACTGTTCGCGTTTTAAAGGCGTATTCTGACGCCACTCCTGTTGTGGATGAAAATCTATCCTCACTGTGTTCCATCGTGAAATGCCATAGAATCGTCACTTCTAATAGACGAGTCTTTGGCAGGAATAAAAAAACGCTAGAAAGATTCTGAATAAAGAAGGTATATCCTACAAATGTGAAAATTATCCTATTTTACTGAATCTCAAGTGACATAAAATTTCCTGACTGGTATGAATGGTCGTTCATATTGAGAACTGAAATTGCACATTAAAGCGCTTTTTTCAAAAAATTCGTTCCCGTGCGTAAGTCAGATACCTTAAACGATTTTCAAATACTATAGTCTATTAAAAATACATATATAAGTATATTCAAGGTTTATACACATTCCATTTTATGCCCGTTCATTGACACTTTGTTTGAATACACATTTATTCTATAAATCTAAAAAATTCGAAATGGATCTATGATTTTTACGCTGCTGAACGCAATAAGAGTTAAAAGACTTAGATCTATTCAAATGAACCCGCCCCCCCCCTGACCACAGACACTCCCTCTCATTATATCATAGTGATATCCGGGGGGGAGAAAAAAAACTGGTAGAAGGAAAATTCTCGGTGATACTTATGAGGGAGTTCTTTTTTCCCGATACATTCTCGGACCTGACCTCAGGAGGGTTAAAATTCACATATGAGAATTAAACATGAGGGAGTTCTTTTTCCCGATACATTCTCAGACCTGACCTCAGGAGGGTTAAAATTCACATATGAGAATTAAACATGAGGGAGTTCTTTTTCCCGATACATTCTCAGACCTGACCTCAGGAGGGTTAAAATTCACATATGAGAATTAAACAACACTAGTCAAGTAATGTTTTGTTTAATGTATGGAAAAAGAATAATATATATTAAAATTCACATATGAGAATTACACAACACTAGTCAAGTAATGTTTTGTTTAATGTATGGAAAAGAATAATATATATTTAATTATTTATGAATTTAATAATAATGTAATTATTTAATAAGTCATTTTTTTTTTATCATTTTAGATGTGTTACTGATAAGATCATTAAATCAAGAGCTTTAATCCCTTAATTTTATTAGAAAAGTTTTAATGTCAACATTTGTGGACAGTTTTCATATTTTTTTTGGATAAGATTAAAAGAAAAAAAAAGCTTCAAATCATTTTGTAAAATCTAAATTCATCCTTTTTTTATTTCTCTGCTTTCATTATTTCTTCTCTTTTCCTTGTGGAACTATTTAACAGCTAGAATTAAATTCCGATTCAAACAACCCACTTCCGGTTTTCGGTTTGTTATAAAACAATTCATATTGTTTCCCCATCGGGCGTATTCTGACGCCACTCCTGTTGTGGGTGGTTGTCGTGTTATGATCTTTCGTTTATTTCATTCCATTGAAGGTATCCGACTGTGTTCGGAGACATTTTTAATGTAAAATATTTACTAACAGCCATACACGAAATCATAGATACATCAATCCTTATAGAAAAAAGGGGAGAGCGATTTTTTTTTCTTCTAAAATCAAGGTTACAAAGACTTAACTGTTCGAATTTCATTCCGAAACACTACTGAAACGGCTGATTTGTTTCATTCCAAGCCAGTATGTAAACAGAAGAGAAACGAAACCTTCTTCCGTAGGTCATTTTCTCAAGGCTAACTGACGTCATCTATGGGGAAAGAATACAAGCGTGTATCTGGAGAGGAAAAAAAAAACAAACTCGTCTATCGTGTTGTTGTTTTTTTATTTAATCTTAAACATCAATGCATCGTAGAACTTAATGTGTTAATTTTTTTTGTAATACTGAAAAGGAGTGTTTAAAACAATAATTACAATAAGATTTTTTTAAGTTTCGACAACCTACTACGAACATTTTTTTTTTGCCAAATGCACATTTGTGGAGTTAACAAAATTCACGTTTTGGGACATCGATAGCTTAATTGTTGTTTAATGATCAATAATTACAATAAGATTTTTTAAGTTTCGACAACCTACTACGAACATTTTTTTTTTACCAAAATGCACATTTGTGGAGTTAACAAAATTCACGTTTTGGGACATTGATAGCTTAATTGTTGTTTAATGATTGATTTTATGGTTTTAAAAGAATATTTCATGAACTGGGAACAGTTTCTTGCCAACATACACATTGAAATAATATCTTAACCTCCATCACCATAGAATCGTCACTTCTAAGTCTTTGGCAGGAATAAAAAAACGCTAGAAAAAAAATGACGGGCTCTCAGAATGAAAAAAAAAAAATGTGATAAGATTCTGAATAAAGAAGGTTTATCCTACACATGTGATACATTTCAAAAGAAGTTAAATAAATATATATTTTTTTTAAATAAAAAGCAAATTAAAACTTTAAACGCGTTTTTTTTGGGGGGGGGAAATGAGAGAGAGAGTATATATATATATATATATATATATATGGTATCTGACTACGTGCGGAACGAATTTTGAAAAAGCTTTAATGTGCAATTTCAGTTCATTTTCTGACTCAATATGATAAAACAACCATTAATACCAGTCAGGAAATTTTATGTCACTTGAGATTCAGTAAAATCGGAAATTTAGGTAAAAAGGGGAAAATTAGAGCAAAAAGCAAACACGCTAGCAGAAATTTCCATATATTCAAATTATTTCTCTACACAGCACATTTACAGCTATGGTGAAGGCAATGAACTAGGATCTAAGAAATACTTGCATTTACAGGAAAGTTATGGCCAGTCGAGTATTCTCTTATTCAAAATTTCACAAAATGCAGAGGTATAATCAACATTAGGCAGCTCTAAATCAAAAACTATTGATCTCAAAATTATATGTCTAGTTCATTGCCTTTACTACACTTATGAGAACTTATATACAAAATTTCAAGGAAATATATAGATAAAAAATTTTGAGATATCGTGTTTTGCGTAAGTGACTTTTGACGAAATATAAGTTTTCCAAAAAAACGCGTTTAAAGTTTTAATTTGCTTTTCATTAAAAAATATATTTATTTAACTTTTGAAATTTGTCACATTTGTAGGATATACCTTCTTTATTCAGAATCTTATCACATTTTTTCATTCTGAGAGCCGTAATTTTTTCTAGCGTTTTTGTTCCTGCACAAAGACTGTCTATTAAAGTGACGATTCTATGGTTATTGAGGTTATTGATATTAAATGGATCTATATTTTACGCTGCTGAAACTAAGAGTTAAAAAAGACTAGATCTATTCAAATGAACCGTCCTCCTCGACACAGAACTCCTATTATATAATATAATATAATGTAATTCTTTATCTCACCTGTAATGCATGCTTGGTCTGGCAAAGTGTCCTGTTCTGCTGTCATCTGATATTTCCCTGGGGCAGGTGACTTGAAATAGAAGGAACATTCAATTTTAAATTGGATCTTGTTGTTACAATTTTAAAATATATAGATTTAGTCTATTAAAAAATACAAGTATATTCAAGGTTTATATAAAATTCCATTTTATGCCCGTTCATTGATACTTTGATGTTCGAATACACATTTAATCTATACATCTAAAAAAAAATTCAAAATGGATCTATGATTTTACGCTGGAACGCAATAAGAGTTAAAAAAGATCTAGATCTATTCAAATGAACCGTCCTCCCCGACCACAGACAATCTATTATATAATATAGAAAGTAATTCTTTAAAGCTCACCTGTAATGCATGCTTGGTCTGGCAAAGTGTCCTGTTCGCTGTCATTCGACGATATTTCCGGGGCAGGTGACTGAAATAGTAGCTCACCCATGGCATTGGCAAAGTGTCCTGTCGCTGTCATTCGACAATTTCCCTGGGGCAGATGACTTGAAATAGAAGGAACATTCAATTTTAAATTGGATCTTTTTTGCGTACAATTTTAAAATACTATAGATTTAGTCTAAAAAAAATACAAGTATATTCAAGTATATAAACATTTCATTTATCCGTCAGATACTTTGATGCGAATACACATTTAATCTATACATCTAAAAAAAAATTGAAATGGATTATTTTTTTACTGCTGAACGCAATAAGAGTTAAAAGACTAGATCTATTCAAAAACTCGTCCTTTTTTGCGTTCAGTCAAATCTCTAAATCTTAAGAATATTTTATCCATGATAGGCTTTAATAAAGAGACATAAAGAAGAATCATTTAAATATTTATAGACATTTAAGGATTGTTAAAATAATTTTCTAGTCTCATATAATGATTCCCATACAGATTCAAAACAGAAAACAGCATGTAATAGATAATTGATGCATAAATAGTTTATTTCAGTCATAACAATTTTATTTCAGTCATAACAATTTTAAATGGAAATGATATGAACTGTGTGTGAGTTTTCTCACAGACAGCTACTTCCTACACTCTTCATATTAAATGTATGCCCCAGTTTTCGTTTTAAATCTGAGGGTTAAATCAGTAAGGGCTAGAAGAAATTATTTTATACTTAGTCCGTTTTAAAAGGGTCTATTTTTTTATTTTTTAAATGATTATTTGCTTTTAAATCTTCTTGTGTGAAATTTTGCAATCGATTTTAAACATCTTGAAGATTATGACAGACATGTGGCAAATTTCAGGTTTATTTCAGTTTTCACCTTATTATAAATGAAATAGCTATTTTCCTGAAAAAAGTAAGTTAGTAAGACCTTTGAGAAATGAAAAACGTACTGCGCATGCGCAAAGATATGGCTAAAATATAGGTGCTTCGATGGTCCATGGGACCATCCTTTATTCAAGAACCAAGTCTTAATGTTATAGTTTTCAAGATATAATGAAAAACGTTCCTGCATGCTCAAAGATATGGCAAAATAAAGGGGTGCTTCAAGATCCCATGGTCCATCATATACCCAAGAACCAAGTCTTTAATGTTTAGTTCGAGATATAATGAGCATGCGCAAAGATATGGCTAAAATATGGGGTGCTTGATGATCCCATGGGTCATCCATATACCCAAGAACCAAATCTGTAATGTTAATAGTTTTCGAGATATCATGAAAAAACGTACTGCGCATGCGCAAAGATATGGCTAAAATATGGGGGTGCTTCGATGATCCCATGGGTCATCCATATACCCAAGAACCAAGTCTGTAATGTTAATAGTTTTCGAGATATAATAAAAAAAAACGTACTGCGGATGCGTCATGCAAAATATGAAATGACAGACAAACGGACAGACAGACAGACAGACAAGAAAGCGAATTAATAATGCATTGTCATCTAGTTCTGAACTATGTTTCAAGTCTCCAGCTCATCGGGAAGTTAGTTTAAAATCGATCGCAAGATTTGTACCGAACAGACAGACAGACAAGAAAGCGAGTTAATAAAAACGTGGTAAAATAAGGGAGTTAGTTCAAAAGCATCTTGTTTTTTCCCATTGACTAGAAAGGGTCATAAACATTCAAAGCAAAGTAATACATTTTTGGTAGATAGTGAAGGGTTTTCTTGTACAGTTTTTTAAGCTGTCATTGGCGTCGGTTTCCATTACATAGCACTTCAGAATCTTTAGAAGCGGGATATAAATTAAAAATACGATATGGGCTATGAAAAGTCGACAAAGTTAGAACGAAGAAAGGAAAAAATAAAAAAAACGCTTCTTTGCTGTTCCCCTTTTGTACAAAAATTCAAATAAAATATATACTCACATTTGGCTACGGAAGGAGAAGTCATGGTCCTACTACTACCGGTCAACAAAATGTATGAATTTCATTGGAATATGCTTGCCTTTATATATACCTGTTTTGTCCTCAATTTCGCATAAAATAATGGATGTTTAACGAGATAATAAAAAAAATGGAACGCATTTGACGTCATTCATGACATTTTTAATGTTCAGAGAGGTCATTCATATGTCACGAATGATGTCTTTGACATCATTCGTGACATATGAATGATCTATTTGGTTGACATAAGCGTTTTATTCGCTTGTCTTAAATTTTTTAATGACCGGGTCTCGCATTATTCGCTTGTCCTATAAATTTTTTATACGTGCAGGTGTTTCGCATTTCATTTTTTGAAATGTATATATATACTGCGACTTTTCCTAACAGACATCATAGTCTCTACTGAGCTTTCAAACCAATCCTGCAATTTGTATTTCTAATTTGCTGTTTCAATTTCCCTCTGCCATGGAAGGTAAGCATATTTGTATTTTCTTAGATCCCTAGTTCATTGCCTTCAGCATAGCTGTAAATGTGTTGTGTAGAGAAATAATTCGAATCTATAGATTAAAATTTCTACTATTGGTTTTCAAATAAACCCACAGGAAAAAAGGCGCATGAATCTGTGGAGAGAATGTTGTGTAGAGGTTACAATGTGTGGTCCAGGAGAAGGGTAGTCACATGAATTCATATGGCAGGGTCGACATATTCCCATCGCAGAAAAAGTAATTGTATCGAATAAGGTGTTATAATCCTATACTAAATGAATCGAGTTTTTTTATATCGTCATAAGTTGCACCGTTATATCGTTTCAATAACTGTTTGGGGTAGTTTAATTAGGTTTTGCACTGAAATTTCTTTTTTTTATACAATTTTCAGTTCAGACTTTTACCACATTTCAGGCATCTAGATTTGTTTTTTTAGATGGTGAATAGCGGCCGTGTGAGGGTGCCAAGTTACGATCGAAGCACTGGGAAGTCCTCCCAGTGTGTCTTTTGAAATGGAGTGAGTCGAACGACTTTTTTTTTTTTCAATGAAAAGTTTTACAAACTTCCTCTGGATATATACTTTTCATGTGATGGGGGTTTTTTTTTTTAGTTTCTCTCGGTAAAGATTTCCATATGAATCCACTTTTTCACACCAGTGAGTGGTAAAATAATTTCCACCATCAAAAAAATACAATTTACTTTTTTTTCTTTCTCTCATACGCCCCGGGCGACATAACATTGCAAACGGTGTCGTTCGAGATTTCCAATGGTAATTATACGATTTCCGCATCATTTATTCGGTTTTAATACATCATTAGCTCGAATGGAATCGTTCCAAATCACTACGAGTTTTTTGTTTTTTGAAAAAATTCGTAGTGATAAACACGAGTAGAAGCGGTTATCCCAACTAGGCCGACCCAATTCTCAGGACGGAGAAAAAACCGCTAACTTTCTTTCTTCTGAAACTAAATCGCACTTCTTCCGGATAGAGGTCGGGGGGGGGGAAGAGAGAGAGAAAGACAACGAATCGTTTCATGCTTCGCCTGTAACAGCTTGCAGATCCTGTAACTGAACAATACCTGAAACGTGAGCAAAATAACTAATGCGTGTTCCATGAAAGAGCGCGTTGAAATTGAAATGACTGTTGCATAACGTGCGGATAGAAAGTAAAGCTGCACGTTTCAGTGCGCTGCATTCCTAATTAGATTCGATTGATAAGGATAACCGGGGGAGAATTGGAAATTTCCGTGGATTGTCTTAGCAAAAAAAAAGCCAGTGTTAATTTGCAGTGTAGTAAAATTTTTTGTGTTGTCTATTATTAATATTTTCATTCTTTCTGTATTGAAACTTTTAACTTATATAAGTTACTTATATAACTTTAAACTTTATACTTTAAACATTTGGTTAAACTTTAAACATTTGCTTAATATTTTCATTCTTTCTGTATTGAAACTTTTAGCATTTGCTTAAACTTTATACATTTGTGCTTTGAAGCTAAATCGAATATGCGTTTTCAGCCTTTTGACCGACTCATTTCAAAAAAACCTATACTATTGCAGAGTTGTTGTTTTTTTTCGATACCTAAACGTTTGGGATGCAGAGTTGTTGTTTTTTTTCGATACCTAAACGTTTGGGGATGATAACATTTTCAATGGTTCTCTTCAAATATACCTCGATACCTTCTCTGATGTTGCGTTGGACAGATGAGGGGCAGAAATACTCTTTTCCCCAAACGTAAGGAGCCGTCGATTTGATATAAGCTTTTAAAACTTTATACATTTGTGCTTTGAAGCTAAATCGAGTATGTGTTTTCAGCCCTTTGACTGACTCATTTCAAAAAAACCTATACTATTGCAGAGTTGAAGTTTCCCCCCCCAACATTCCACACCGCACTAACACTTTTTTGACATAAGCCTATAAACTTTATACATTTAGCTTCGAAGCAAAGCGAAGCTCAATCGAGGATGCATTTTGAGCCCTTTAGACTCATTTCAAAAAACCCTAAACTATGCAAGTTTTCCCTCCCTCTAAAACATTTGTGAGGCCGATGTTGACATAGCCTATAAACTTTATACATTCAGCTTCGAAACAAAGCAAGCTCAATCGAGTGTCATGTTGAGCCTTAGACTCATTTCAAAAACCCTATACTATGTAAGTTTTTCCACCCCTCTAAAACATTTGGAGGGAGCGATGTTGACATAGCCTATAAACTTTATACATTTAGCTTCAAGCAAAGCAAGCTCAATCGAGATGCATTTGAGCCCTTTGACTCATTTCAAAACCTATACTATAAGTTTTTCCACCCCTCTAAAACATTTGTGAGGGACGATGATTTGACATAAGCTATAAACTTTATACATTTATGAAACAAAGCGAAGCTCAGAATGATGTATTGAGCCTTTAGACTCATTTCAAAAAAACCTATACTATGCAATTCCACCCCTCAACACTTTTGATTTTGACATAACATACTTTATACATTTAGCTTCAGAAAGCAGGAAGCTCAATCGAGTATGATGTTGAGCCTTTAGACTCATTTCAAAGAAAAAACCTATACTATGCAGAGAGTTTTTTCCCCCCCTCAAACATGTGGGATGATTTAAATTTAACTATACCTTTATACATTTGCTTTGAAGCTAAACAGTCTACGTTTTCAGTCCTTGGGACTCATTTCAAAAGATCCTATACTATTTAAATGGTTCCTTGTCTGCACTGTCGAAATGATAAACAGACAGATCGGGCACGAAATCCTTTTCCAACATTCCACACCGCACCAACACTTTTGATTTCAAAGAAACCTAATTCACACACAACTTTTGACTAACCTTTACATTTAGCTTCGAACAAAGGAAGTCAATCGAGGATGCATTTTGAGCCCTTTGACTCATTTCAAAAAACCCTATACTATGCAAGTTTTTCCACCCCCCTCTAAAACATTTGTGAGGGAGCCGATGATTTGACATAAGCCTATAAACTTTATACATTTAGCTTCGAAGCAAAGCGAAGCTCAATCGAGTATGTATGTTGAGCCTTTTAGACTCATTTCAAAGAAAAAAAACCTAATTCCACACCGCACCAACACTTTTTTGACATAAACTTTATACATTTAGCTTCGAAACAAAGCGAAGCTCAATCGAGTATGTATGTTGAGCCTTTTAGACTCATTTCAAAGAAAAAAACCTATACTATGCAGAGTTTTTCCACCCCCTAAACATGTGGGGATGATTTAAATATTTAACTATACCTTTATACATTTGCTTTGAAGCTAAATCGAGTCTACGTTTTCAGTCCTTTGGGACTCATTTCAAAAAGATCCTATACTATATTTAAATGGTTCCTTGTCGCAGCACTGTCGAAATGATAAACAGACAGATCGGGGCACTGAAATCCCCTCTTTTTTCCAACATTCCACACCGCACCAACACTTTTTTGACATAAGCTTAAACTTTATACATTTAGCTTCGAAGCAAAGCGAAGCTAAATCGAGTATGCATGTTGAGCCCTTTGACTCATTTCAAAAAACCCTATACTATGCAAGTTTTTCCACCCCCCTCTCTAAAACATTTGTGAGGGATGATTCAATATTTAAAGATACCTCGATAACCTTTTACTGGAAAGGTTCCTTGTCGCAGCACTGTCAAAATGATAAACAGACAGATCGGGGCACAGGAATCTTTTTAAAAAATTCCACACCGCACGAACACTTTTGACATCATCTTATACTTTATACATTTGCTTTGAAGCTAAATCGAGTCTTCAATTCTTGAGCAATCGGTGACTGTTGGACCCTAGACTATGAAGAGTTAGTTTTTTCCCCCCCCCTCTTGGAGTGGGGGTTTCAATGCGGGGGGGAGATCGAATCAATGACGTAACATTCACTCCGCAATGGTGATGCATAATGATATATCAATTCTTGAGCGATCAGAGAGTCAATCGACATGTAGCATTTTTGCAAAACTATGAGAGCTACGGGGGGATAAATTTTTTGAACCAAATCCGTCAACCCGTTGACGGTCTGTCGATTTGTATAATCGCATACTTGTATCTCGTAAGCCCTTTGGCATACAGTGACTCAAAAAAATTAGTGGGGGGAGCAGAATAAGCTAGAATAAGCTATCAATTATATGAAAATGAATTGACAGTCATA
>BGPR01033874.1:0-16760 GCA_013235015.1 Araneus ventricosus
CTTCGATTTCACTCAAAATGTCAGACAACATGAAGTCTATTAAGGAAAAAGCATAGCAGTGCCAAATGAGCATTAATCTCAAATTCCTTGGATGAATTGGAATCGTTAAGAAAAAGTATTTAATCATCAAATTGGAAACAAATTTAAAAGGCCTACCCTACTTTCGAATAATCGGAAGCTAAACTTCCTGAAGAATTGAGAAAATCGAAATATCGAAAAGAAATATTTTGGAACGAAAGCCATGCTACAGAAATCTACTCATGATTTGGATATGTATGTATCTACGAACTCTATTAATAATATTAAGCAAACGCAAATATGTTGTTAATATTATTGTGAGTTTCTCTGCCATTAAATTTCTGCTGTACACTTTTCTCTTGTGTATCCTTTTCTTTTAGAAAATTCACTTACAGAGCCTCCTGTATTACTTGCCTTTTGCTCTTGCGGCCCCATGTGCTCTTGTGAAAATGACTTGCACCATTCTAATTTCGGTATGAGGCTGCTTTGAAAGATTGACTATTTTCTTACGAAATAAGTTAGTAAGTAATGCTTGAATCGATTTTCCTTATAATCAGTGACATCTGTAATCAGATTCCAAAAATATTTTATCAGTCAAAGGACGAATATGAAATCAAACATTTATATTTACATATATGTGTTTTAGAAAGTTTTACCACTGTGCTAATAAAATTATTTTCTATTTATATTTTTTTAAAGTTGCCACTTCGGAAATAGTCTATTTCGATGTTGATGTTTGTATTTAGAGCTTGGATTTTTATATCCGGGCTGGTAAACACAAATTAGTACTATCATTTTCTATGAATGAATAATCAAAACCTCACCTCCTCTTTAAAGTATACGACGACATTCCGGGACGCACGTCAGATACCTGATTTTAGTCACCCATATAATGTTACCTTCATGGTGTTGGGGAGGAGTATATTTTATCAGAGTACTAGCTGATATACCTGAAATTGCTCGGATAAATATATTTTCAAGTCTAAGTAATAATAACATTTCGAAATTAATTAACGAGTTTTTTTGCAGCAGCGCGTTTCTTTGATCTTCGTTCGTCCACACCCGTGTTGCCTGACGTCCTCGGACAGCAGCAAAATTGCTTTTATTTATTTCTCACCATAGTTTAAACTACCTGTCACGAATCTAGCCGTCCTTGGTGCTCAATTTCCCTTTAACATTATTGATTGCACTGGCGACAACAGGGGTTTTTTCATATTTTGATTTTTATTGCCATTATCCGGAGTATAATTCTCTTGTTCTTAGTGTTTGTGTAACAGATCAGTTAAAACCTATACCAATTAGGATCTTTCTACACATTCTACAAAAATTGTAGAACGAATTTTTATAATCGTTCTATTTCTTGCCGGTTAGAAAAGTAATTGTCTTCTAGGTTGAGCTTTTCCGATAGTTTCCTTTCTTTTCTTGTTATTGAATTGTGCTATTTTATTGTTTCTACGTGCAATTTATTTATTTAACCCTCTTTTCTGTGTAGTCTATATCTGGCAAAATGTAAAAGTGTACGTGTTCTATTTTGCTTCACAACTACTTCAGTTGTTGCTTACGAAGAATTCTATGATTTGCAATAAATTTTCCTCATATGCTATTGATATATATTGCTGTAATAATTATGTGGTTAAATTTTTTTATTTCATTTCTACTAGAAATGCGAGGACTATCAGCGCGTTCTCAGTTAATACTGCTTTGGTTATTTTTTATCCTGGTTATAATCGACTTTTTGTTTTAAAAAATCCAATAAGAGGGAGAAATTCCACAAATATTAGCTTTGGAAGGAAGGTCAACTAAAGAAATCTGGTTGGCAGTGGCATTTTACGAAAAAATCTGAATAGATATTTCTACGATTGAAATAAATTTTTGCTATGTGGTTAAATTATTAAATGGCAAAATGAAGGTGGTGTGTTTGATTCCTTTGTGGTGCTTTAGTTTCATTTCATTTTCTCGGGGATCGTTGAAATGCAATTCTTATATCAGTACCAGCAGGGTGGAATTACATCTATCCCATGTTTATTAAAGCTAACACTCCTATAACCTCCTGTGTCCTGTGATATATCAAGATTTTTTGAGTAACACTGTAACCATTAATTTATCAGGTTTCAGCTTATGCCACAATTAAATTGCACCGAGGATGATTTCTTGGGCAGAAATTAAAATAGTTTCAGAAATATTGAATATTTCAGTGCCTTACGATTTAGCTACTAACGACAATTTTGGAAGAAAGTGTATTACTGGAAGCCTTGTTATCGCCTCTAGTGATCATTTTTGAAAATGCTTTAATTAACATTACCCCTAAACATAACGATGCCAAAGTCCTTTTTACAAAAGATTTGTAGCAACTTTAAATAGCGGATTGCAAAAACTTTATAGAACCCTCTGATGGTCCATGCTTCGTACAGAATTACAGAAAGAGATTTATGAATAAATTTGTCGATACGTATATTCAATTGCGCTTATTCCCTTTAAATTGTACAAAAGAAAGTTGTTTTTTTTCATAAAAATCGAAAAACAGTTCTTTTGAGTGGGTATATCTTGCAGGTTAAACCGGGTTACCGAAAAACTGTTTTTTTCGCAACAACTACATTCTTTAATTTTCGATCTTATTTCAAATTTATTTTTTAAAAATTACTCTGGTAGTTTGATACGAATTTTAGTTAAAAAGTCTTCTTTCCATTTAAGAAGACGCTAAAATGAGTGGCGGACACTACTGTGAGGCATTACTACTCCACCATACACAGCAAAATTTCGTCCAGTACTTCACTTAGATAGTTCATTGAGTGCCAGTGCATTTGCACTTCTACTCAGTTTCAGAGTTAAAATGAAGCCTTACTGACAAAAATCCATAAACTGTGCTAAACAGCTATTTAGATATGGCCAGTGGGCAAGATTGGTTTCAGATTAGCAGCAGTTAATCAGTTAAAATTTGTGCGCTATGATCTTGACTCCGAAGAATAAGAAGGATACTGTGTTCCGTTTGATTGATCTAAAGTTATGGAGGTTTAATGGAGAGCGACCATTTCGTTACTGAGTATAAATAAAGGTGTTTGATGCTGGTGTGAACGAATTGGGCTTGTTCACTGATTGCAGGATTTTGATGGTCTATAGTTTGGATGAAGAATCTTTTAAAAAGTTGTGTTGAGTAGAATCTTCAGTGCTTTCTATCTAGAGGACTTGTTGGAAGACATCGTTGCGATCATACCACGGGACGTTTGTCACGATTAAGGTAATTTTTCTGTGCAGTATTTAGATTTTTTCATGTTGGTTTCGTCTGCAAGTCGCCAGATTTGGGTGGCGTATGTCAAAATAGGGCGAATAACTCGTTTGAAAAGGATGACTTTCTTCTGCTATGAGAGCGGAGAACGCCTTTCAATTAGAAGGATGATTTGATGCACCTTGTTTCAGAATTTTTCTGTGTTTAGGTGGATACGGAAGGTAAAATTGCTATCTAGATAGATTCCGAGGTTGTTTACTTCTATTTCCCATGACAGTTAATCTTCAAAAAATAGGAAAGCCTTGCTGTTGAGTCCTTTATGAAATAGAACTGTGTGTGTCTTGGCGGTGATTTGGCCAGTAGCTTACTAAGCTAATAGTCAGTTATAAAACCAGTTATAAGTAATTAAATTCAAAAACTGTTGCTTTAAATGCTCCGTTTTGTTCACTCCACATTCTATTTTGATGATATGAAAACACACAACAATCAATAAAATTAAAAACTCCAAATAATCTTGTAGAGCATAAATTCTGTCTCAATATTAATCTAAAAATATAGTAACAAAATAGCCAAAAGTAATGCAAAGCATATTGTAAAAGCGTTTCATTTCTGAGTGCATTTTTAAATCTGAAAACAATTTAAAAAAAAGATGTATAATAGTAGATCTAAATGGACTGCATCACGTTGAGAGACAAAAATAACAGTAGCTAGCTTATTTGAAACATTTAAAATTTATTAAAAGCACAATCATTGACACACAAGAGATGGATTTTTACAATATTTTCTACCTATTATAAAGTAGTTTCAGATTTGGGCATTTTGGAGTCGTTCACTTTGTTAGTAAGATATGAAATCTGTCGATGTTGCAAAGATTTTCGAAATGTTACGGAACATCGTAGGAGTAATGTAGAGTATTGTGTGCTAATAAGAAATTCACAGTTCTCTTTGAATCCAAACCTTTGCCGTTCTTATTGTTACAAACGCTCAATAAATCCTTAACGCAATAAATAAGTCAGGCCTTACTTGTTGTCTCATGTACCATTGATTTGTATAAAAATTGTGGTACATTTTAAATTGCAATTGTAAGATATAATAAATAACTTGTTGCGAAGATCGAAACTTGTGGCTTGCTCTGTCGTGAAAAGCTTTTTCATGCATGAAGACAAATTGGCTAAACCTTTATTAAAAATAAACAAAGACTTGCGCTGAACTAAGTTCTTCTTCCGCGTGTGCCACTTTAGAATTTCAGATAAATAAAAAAATTGAAATTTCTAGAAACTTAGAGAAGAAATACAAAAAGGTATGAAAGCAAAATTACTTAGTAAAACAAAACTAAACACGAATTACACAGCATGCTTCGTAATTTTAAATACCACCGACGCGATCAAACAGCGTTCATCACATAAGGTAGTTCACTTAGGTTTTAAAGAAGAGCACTGGTGAAACAATAGTACCGTATTCCATATGTTTAACTAAATGTTATTTAGGTTTTTTGCTTAATGTTTAACAGTCAAATGAAAAAGGTATGTGTCTGATTCTAAGAATAGAAAATTGTTTCTTAAAAAATTAAATGTTTGACAGGCATTTTTACTTATTTTATGATAAAATATCTTGTTTCAGAAAAACTACATTAAGTGAAAGTTTTTTTTAATGTTATAATTTATTTATAAATTAATTACACATATTTACAAAAAAGTATAGTTGTCCCTTTAGGTCTAAGGTGTATTTGATCATCGTTTAAAAATTTAATAATTTTTTTTCTCTTTATTCATATTTTTCGGTCTAATTGCAATAGCATAATATGACTAGTCAATGAGTTTTCTATCCTTCTTGTCAGCTCTCCATATATATTCAATTCAATGATTAATTACCAGTCACTTTACCAAGTGATGCAAAAACTGTATAATTATGGATGTAATCTAATTGTATTAAGCTGGGTACATGCATTATCCTCTTTTACAAAACCTGTTGATGAGAAAGCTTTTAATTGAAGTACTGTTCTGAAAATCAAAGTCAATTACTCTCTAAATTTATTGCAACTATCGTGAACACTTTTCAAAGTTCTGTATTTGGATTTTAAAAATGAACATTTTCCCCTGTGTACATATGATTACATAAAGGTGATTATATTGATGAAAGCACAAGAGACTGAGAAAAAAATGATGTTTTAATGCGACAGTTGTTGTATAAAATGAAATGGTAGAAACAACTGTCCAAAGATAAAATTTGAAACAGTTGGCCTATGGAAATAATTTTTTTCACATTTGAAAAAATTACCATTAATTCTCATGTGTTGCCTTTCCTACCAATTGATTCTTTCAGAATTTTCAAAAGAAATTATTAAAATGTTAGCCAATGTTAGCAATTATAATCCAACGTCATGTAAATCACTTAAAGAAGGCTGCTTAAAACCACAAGGAAAGTCTAAGAATTCGCGTTACTCTTTATAAAACGCGTTCTCCCGGGTTAATGTAATGAGATTTTCTCGACAAATACAATCAAGACTGTAATTTTATCGTTAATATATAGATTGATTTATCCGTTTCAGTCCTCAAAAGTGAAAAATGCTTAATTGGTTATTTGGGTTAGATTTATACTATTATAAACTTGACTATATTGGCTTGAAAATTCAGTAAGTTTTATCAAAAGAATATTGTTCATTTTACTCTATATCAGCTGTAGTTTAACATAAAATGCGCAAAATATTCGTGATTCATCATATGTCTATCTGTAAATTATGCAGCAAACGTTAAAAAGACTATCTAAACTGACGATCCAATGTGTCGCAATTTATATCAGAAAAGAATATCTATATTATATTGATTATTTTATTTTTTGTATAAATAAAGAGCACGTTCATTGTTTAATTTTTTTAAAAAATTTAAAGCGATATTTGGGTAAAAACTTCTCAATGGAGACAAGAAAATAACACTGATCCAATATTATTGAACACTTTATAGCACTGAAGATTTTAATTGTATTACGTACTATTATTTTAAAGATATATGACCCTATAATTAAGAATCATGCTGTCAATTAGGTTGTAATAATCATATTTATTTTCAAAACGACAATTAAGAATCCTGCTGTCAATTCGGTTGTAACAATCATATTTATTTTCAAAACGATAGGATGTATATCCTGCTATTGTTGAAAATTAAGAGCAAAACGTTTTGGGCTGTCTTTAATGTCCAGAATTTCTTAGCCTGGATTCAGTACTTTCATGTGCGAATAAGAACCTTGGAACATTTGAGGACAGTAAATGCCTTTAGTATAAACATCCTACAGCTAAAGCAGGTGAACGGATTGTTACCACATTTGGTATATAAACTATATACGAGATACGCTCAAAGAAGTTCGAAAAAAAATTAGTTCAAACATGTCCACTAAATGGCGCTTTTCAGAGAAAACATTAAAGAAAAACGACCAACATAGAATGCAGAAACAATGTTAACAATTCAGAACAAGATTTATAAGTAAGAAAATGTGAAAACGAGAAAAGTCGTCAGTTCTAGGGAAAAAAATCTCGGAACAAGCCTGACTTCAAAGAAGAGGAAAATTAATGAAACACCGGTGAGGTTAAAAAGCATTTGCAAAAGTTCTCATGTTTCATTTCGATGAAACCGGCTATCATGATGACGATATCTTTAGGTGAAAGTGCGTTATGGTTAAATTTGTTTTACTTAAAGAAGGGACCCGTTAGGACCCGCGAGTTAACGGAAGAGAGGTTGCCATCAACCCGATGTTACAATAATAGTGGTGTGGCTCTTAGAGCACACTTCCGATGGCAGGTCGTACACCGAGAAAGGGGTTGTTGCATGAGCCGCTCGTGATGGGGGCTATTATGCAGGAACCACAGTTCCTGATTATCTGGTGAGGTGGCCGGTCATTCATTAGTTTACACGGATACTAAGACAGGGCGAGGTGATGTTCCTTGTGGTTTACGAAAACAAAGGGAATGTTTCTTCTGCGTTTCGTTAATTTCCTCGCATAAAGAAACTGCGGCGTGGACGAATGTCTACTAAAGATGCCCTGGCCATGGTTGCGAGATTCGAAGATACCTGGAAATCAGGAGTTAATTCAGAAGAGGCTGTGAATCCGTCACACCGGTAGTTTTTGATGTCTTCAAGACAGTATTGTCGAACAGTCACAGATATCTGACTTTGGAGGCAGTAGCGTACGTGCAGTATCTTGAGAGATGGTTTTTCCTTTTAGCACCGTCAGGAAAGTGCTCCGAAACATAATTCATTTTCTTCAATTACAAGATGCACCACAGCTAGCAGATGCCTGATAGGGGCAAGCCACAACGGCTCTCATTCGCATTTCGTTTTCTCAACAGAATGGCGCATAATCTTTCATGGCCGTGGAATATTTTGTGGAGCTATTTCTACCTTAATGAGACAGCGAGCACACAGAATTCTCGCAGTTGAGCTAAGGAAAATCCGCGGATGGACAATGAAATTCCCCTACATTCTCCAAAGTTGACTCTCTGGTGTGTATTCACGGAGACATTCACCCTCGGTCCATTTTTCTTTGAGGAAATAACTGCACATGGTTCTCTCACATGTTCTGTCATGGACTGCCGGTACCATGGCAAGCTGCAGATGTTTGTGTTGCCGCAACTACAACACATGCATTGCCTTATATCTACTATTTTCATGCAGGATGGTTCACCCCATATGTTCATAGGTCCGTGAAAGCACTTGGAAGTAGTGGAGTATTGGAGTGAAGTACAAGTTACTGAAGTATTTGAGCTCTTTTCTCAAATACTTCACGGATAAATATGTTATTAGTCGCTCTTTTTGTAATAAAGGGATACCACGTTCGCAGGATCCAACTCCGTGCGATTTCAGGTAATGTGGCCAGTTTAAAAATCTGGTTTATCGTGGAGAAGTTACGACGTTGGATGACTTAAAGAATTCCATTACGCTTCATGTGCGAAGCAACTCAACTGATCAGTTACGATCTGCTGTTGAACACACTGTCCATCGCCTTAAAATTTTGCAGGTGATATAGGGTGGTCACATTGAGCACTTTTCATTACATCGTCAAGGACACGATTAACAACTGCTTCTATTGTGACATTTGATCATAATCTGTACTCTTTCTAAAATATGAAATTTTTCTTTTCTTCAATCAGCACAGGCGTACTGTTATTTATTTCCTTACATTTATTTAATGTGTTTCGATGACAAGTTGATAAAAAACCAGTCAGTAAATGTTCAAATTGTTTATTTATTCCTTGTTGATTGTCAATTGTGTTAAATTTAATGTTTTTCAATGAAAAGCGCCATTTAGAGGACATTTTTCAAATAATTTTTTTCTCGAAAAATTCTATGAGCGAATCTCGTGTATTGTCTATGTACCAAATGTGGGGACACTCCGTTCACCCGCTTTAGCTGTATCATGCTGTTTAAAGGGGAAGTTTAATTATAAGCATCCTGTATATGTCTTTTTTGGGCTTATTTTCTTCTCATACAAAAAACATCTGCTTCTTGTTTATTTAGCACATTAAATATGAAAAACTGACGCGTTTTTGTATCTTTCGATGTCTAAGCAATTGTAGACATATTTGCATGTGAATTCACAAATATAATCGCTTTATCCGAAGAATATTTTATTTATTTATATTGTTCTCTTGACATTGTTCTACCTTTTCTGGCGAATTTTGTCAAGCCACCTTACAACACTTTTGTATATAAAATGGAATATCCAACAGCCTGAGAGTCAGATTCTAATTTTATTTTTAATCTATCGATTAATCCATTCGTTCCATTTCTAAAAAGCAATTAATTTTTATTTTGTAATTTGGGTTTTTTTTGTATTTTGTCATATTTCTACATATATTGCCAAATGATTTTAGCTTTGACTGTCAAAAAATATTGTTCGTTTTGCTGTATATCGTTGTCTATTTCGTTGTATTGTTAACAAAAAATAAGCGAAACACTCGGAATTTAGCAAATAGCTTCCTCTAAATTAAGAAGCAAACGTTTAAAAGACCATCTGAAAACGGCTAGCAAACTTTTCTCAGTAGATACCATAAAAGTATTTATACTTCATATTGATTATTAATTGTACGTGAGAAAATAAAAGCATGTTTATTGTTTAATTTTTAATTAATTTAAAAGGATTTTCAGAAAACAAATTCTACATAGACAAGGAGATAGCACAAATTCCTTCATAGTATATTGACATTTCATAGAAGTAAAGATTGTGAACATATAACAATTGCCATTATTTATATAGAAGTATTACAATATAATTGCCGATCTCTTTGTCGTTTAGAGCGAGGTATACAATTAATTTTTGGAATTGAAATCGGTAGGTTATAAATTCTGCCATTGTTGAATATTAAAAGCTGAATATATTAAGCATTTGATGCCGGCTATAAATAGTTGGCAAACGTGTGCAAGTCGTCCAGAAGGCCGCAGTATATTTGAGGATTAGAAATGTACTTCATATCGTATATCATAGAGGTGAGGAGCATTTTGCACTAGAATACCACATTATACACTCATGTCCATAAATTAAGGATAATTCAGAATCACACAGAAATTGAACTCTAAAATAAAAATTTCACCTGTAGAATTATCACACACATCTTGAAGAAGAATATGCTAATTACAGGAAACCACCAGATGGCGCGGATAGTACGTCACAATGACGAGAGTGTAAGATAGTGGTATGTAAGGAATGGTGGCAAAGAAGTAAAATTGTTCACAAGCGCTTTAAAAGCCTTTCAGTGCAATAACCGCATAGTTATGGCACAAAGGAAGCATTTGGATGATTTTGTACGTGGTAGAATTATCGGAAGACTGGAATGCGGACGTACCCAGCTGGAAGTATCCGAGGAACTTGGAATTGCCCAGAGTGTCATCTCCGGGCTTTGGCAACGATTCCAAGATGATGGTATTGTGAGTAGATGTTACAGCACAGGTCGCCCCGAGGTACAACGCCGACGAGGATCGGTATTTTGGCAGTTACTGCCAAAAAAGAAACAGACGGGCATCAGACCTGTCTCGTCAGCCTTCAGTCACCGGTACGACAGTTTCAGCAGACCGTGTACAGACGCTTAGGGCATGCATTGGCCTATATGCCTCGTAGGCGCCTGTCAGATGTGTCTTAATTTACCGCAACCTCACCGTCGCCTGCGATTAGCCCGCGAGAGCATGCATTGTGGAGCCGCAAAGTGGAGTCTGTACGTTTTCCGACGAGTCCAGGTTTAATGCAGTAACTGATTCTCGCCGACCTCATATGGAGAGAGCCAGGTACCCGTTACCACCAAGAGAACGACCATTGACCGACACCGTTACGGTGGTGCAGGATGGCTCGTTTGGGGAGGAATTATTCTTGGTTCCAACCGACCTGCATGTTCAGAGGGTAACGATGATGGTGTCATTAATCTATCGGGATGTCACTGTGGGAACGTTATAATAAGTTTATATCGGGGCGCTATGGTGCTGAATTTCTGTTTATGATGACAACGCCTGTCCCTCACCGTGCAAAACATTGTAGACGAATGTTTTCGGAGAATATCACCCGTATGGATTAGCCAAAGCATTACTCTCACCGACTTGAATCCAATAGAGCATGAGCATGCTTGGCCGACGTAATTTCAGCCTGTCAACCCTCCCACCTGTCTGTCGGAACTTCGGAGGTTTCGTTTGATGAGTGGTGTAATATTCCCCAAGATGAGATTGATAATTTGATACTCAGAATGGTATGCTGTAAGGCCTGTACTGTATCGTCTGGGGAGACATACTCAACCAACATACCATATAACCATATGTTATACTGTTTTTGTAAATAGGTTCTTTTGAAATTTCCACTCCAGGGGAGTAAAAAAATCGCAATTTTATTACTATGTCAAACATATAGCATCTGTTTTACCTTTGTTTAATAAAAGATCTACAAATAAGCTCAACTTGTTTTGGTTTCTGTCTCTCTTTCTTTGCCTGAACTTCATTATCCTTAATTTATGACATGAGTGTATTTTAAAAAATCTCTACATTGGCAAGGAGCTAGCGTAGATTCGTTTTAAGTATATGAATTATTCAAAGAAATAAAAATTCTTGAATATATAAAAAATTACCAATTATTTTTTTAAAAAAATAATGCAGTCTAACACAGATCTTTGATTAATAAGATGTCATTGTAGAAGTAGTTAAGTTTCAAAACTTAGAATGTTGGGAATCTATGCCAATGCATAAGATTAGAGCGGAATGGTTTTAATTATTTTATATGGGCTTTATTTAATAGTAGGCGCACACTCAAAATCTTTCTTCTGTGCCGTAGTTTGTCCTCCGTGGAAAGAGTAAACTTTGTATGAAGACTCAAGCTTTATTTCAGTGCTTTTGCTCTGGAATTTCTCTAACGGGCAAGGCCGTGGGACAATTGAGGATTGAGAAAAGCTAGCCCTTTATATCTTGATATCACAAGGGTGGATAATTTTTTGTATGTCGAAATGCCTATTGACATTGGGCAATTTCAGACATGAAGTATGCTGTAATTAATGCTCTGAAACGAGATTTAATGTTGTTTCATGTCCCAACATTTCAAATGAAATTTGGCAGTCCGTGGGTTTGGTTGTGTAGCAAAAGGTCTCTTCTACTAACTACTAATATGTTTTTTAATTAATAGCCTTTAATCCTGTGTTAGCTGCCATTTGAATAGTTAAACCACACGCTTAGTAGGAATGCGCAAAGAACACAGTGGAATACCAAACCTAACCGCCAGCACCACATCGCATGCAAATCAGTGCTGCCTGGTATGTTAAATGCCACCATGGTTTCGTAATCATACTTTGAAACTTATCTCGTGCCTTTGAGAAGGTCTTTAAAGGTTTGTTTTAATTTACAGTAAGTCATTTTCTTTCCAAATAACGGAGTAGTTTATCATTTAAGTACGGTACAACCGATATCAAACGAAAGGAACTATATTCTTTAACAATCATTGCTTGAATTTTAGGTTTTATATGTCAGAATCACAGACTACAACAAAACCAAAACAATAAAAAATTAATTGTTCTACTGAAATGAAACGACTAAATACGGACTGGAATGGAAAATAACGAATATCTGGTAGATCTCACTACATACAGATTTCTTGTTTGTTTGTTTATTATTAATTTTTGTGCCTGCGCTCTGAAACTGCAATTATTCTCTGTAGTGTGCTTTTCATTTAAATAAATAAATACATTTTTTTTGTTCTTTTTTTTAGTTATTTTCCTAATCTTAAACTCTCTATTCATAATTCCGCTTTACTTAGAAAATCTTATAGGGATAATGTAGAATAGTTGAATGTCTCTGATGTTTTGTATATAATATTGTATTTTAGCTTAAATAATTAGTGATATTGAATCTGTGACACAATCCCTTGACCGATCGCGTTATTCTTTTGTAGATGCTCCTCCTCCGATTATTAAATTGAATTTCTCACACAATATAGATCCAAGATTGTAATTTTATCGTTAAACTATGATTATGATTATGTTCTACCAATCAAAGCGCGATTAAAATTAATTGGTAGTTTCTGGCTTGTTTTGTATGTTATTAATTAATATATTGTTTTGAGCACCCAAGGATTGTCCAAGAAATATATTAATTTGTTGTATATAAGTGTATAACTGTTAAAAGGCAAAGGAATTGTGAGATTAAAAACGGTTTCCATATCAAGAAGCAAACGCTTTAACCTACTTGAACGGATTCAAAACGGACAGTAATTTTTATACATGAAGAATTTCCAAATTACATTGATATTTTATTTTTTCTTGTAAAAAAGGAGCACTTTATTGTTAAGTTTTCAGGAAAATATTCAGTAGAGACAATGAATCATCTGATTCAATAATATGAATTCAATGATAATTTTAAAACAAAGCAAAGATTAATACATAGTAACCACATTTAAAAAAATAAACTTATAAATACGATCACTGCGTGAATCCAAGTTTTCCTCTTTAATTGATTCTATTTAGAAAATAGTAGGACATGATTGATGTAAATGTTAACATGCTAACATTTGAACTTCATTAACTTATGTCGATCCGTAAAGGTCTCTATACGGATTTTCGTCTTCACGAATAGGATCTTGGAAAATAGGGAAATGTATTTAGCCACAATCAAGTCCTGAGAAGTGTCTAGAATTAAACGACCATTATTTTAACTCAACTGGGAGTTCAAATTCTTTTTTTCCTTTTCATGTTCAGTCAAAGAGTTAGCTCTCTTATTTATATATATTTTTCTTAGACAATCTGAAAATATATGCTCCGATCCTTCATATATATGCAATTAAATACAAAAAATATCGATTAATCTTCACCTTTAGAAGCTATTTGCTGAACCTGATACCCAAGAGTAATAATTGGTCCTTTGAGTGCGTACAGTTGTTTACTAGACGAAACTAGAGTTCATTCAGTTATGAAAATTCTTTGGGGACATAATGAAAGATGGTAATTGGTTTGATTCAGAAAATAATGGCTCTACGCCAAAAATCTGTCTGCCATTGGGTTTCTAAATGAATTGTACATTTTACATATTAACGAGTGTTTCATAAATTTTATTAATAGAAACGAATGCGCCATTTGACCATCATTTTCTGAGCCAATCTGGAATCGGATAGAATACACTGGAAGGTTGAAGCTGCAGCGTTCCATGGGATAATGTTAAGAAGAGAGAAAAGCTTGTCTTAAAAGATCAGGTAAAGTTCTCGATCATCACGACTTACCAGATGTTTAAAACAAATGCTCCAAAGACTAAAAATATGCAAGGCAGGTCTGGAGGCTCCAGATTAGCAAAAAAGTGCTGGCAGATATGCTTCTTCTGGGGAGTGGTTTAGAGAACGTCTTAACAACAGTGGAATGTGGTGAGCATCTACCTCGTATAAAAAAGGCCGTCGTCTTTAAGATCCAAATAATCTTATTCTGCTAAATACCACGATGTATATGTTGCCAAGACTGGACATGTTACTCGCACTATTTAGATCATCTGAAGAAACTAAGGGGAAACCTAATGTATTTTCAATGAAACACTGCTTTTGTGGCCAACTTACAATTTTTTTTTGTCAACCAAAGTCATCCCTTCAGTGTTATGACCTCCACAAAATTTCAAATAAAAAGTGTCGTACTCCAGAAATTTTAAAATATTCGTTTAATTATGGATATGATGTATCCACTGCAACTCGTGTCTTCTCCCGTGAATTAACTTTTTCTATAATAAATGTTTGTTTTGTGGTAGTTTGGTTTTCGGAAATATCTCGCGTACGATGATTTTAATACATTTCGTTAAGAGGGATGTAACAGACTACTTGTTTCACAGGAACTAAGAGGTTAGATCAAGAGTAACAAGCTATTCGAAAGATAGTGGCATAGTGTTACGTTCAGATTGTTGTGATTGACTCAAAAAACTATGTTGGAATTAAGTGAAGTCATAATGTTATATTTTAAATGAAGATTGCGTAGGTGTACTCGTATACTCCAATATTAAGGCCATATTAGCACAACACCAAATTTATTGAAACCGTTTAAAACCACAACTAAAATTGGCCTTCAGACCGCACCTAGCTGAGCGTGGAGACGTTCTATTACCGCGAATGAGTAGAAGAGAATCTTTCAGACTTTAATGCTCCGATTGATGACTGCGCCACCTGTGTGACGCCACACTCAGTACAGTGCAGCCCGAAGTTAACAAATATCCTTTGCATATTCGAATCACAACCGCATCCACCACAAGATCAAAATACTTTATTTGAAAGAAAGATAAAATCGTGGCAATTCACAAATTGAGGTGAGCATAATTTGACTTATTATTGTCAACATTGGACACTGGCTAATTTTCTGCTATACACACACCACTTAGCGCATTTTTTTTTGTCTTGGCGAATTTTCTTCAAGCACTGAATCGCTGGTTTGGCTCTAGAAGTATAACTCATCATGAAAATCATGTTAAGGTAATAACCGAGCGCAGATGCTCTGAGCATGATCAACTAGTCTTAATATAAATAAAAGTCATTGTGGCTATGTATACGAGTGTGGCTATGTTCCACATCTCCTCTTGAACAAACGGACTATTTTGAACCAAATTTTACACACGTATTATTAAAGACAAAAGGAAAACACTTATAAACTTTCAAAGTCGAAAAATTTATTAAACTATCAGTTAATTAGAAATTAACTGAAACCGTTTTCCGCCGTAACGTCGAGGATAATAGTCTGACAAAAATATTTTTATAACATCATAAACTTTAATTGTTTTCCTTTTAAATGATACCAATTTTATTTCCGTACAATGTTTTCTTTAAATTTTATCCTTTTTTAAAATGTTTTAAAGAAATTGATTACTTTCAAACGATTTTGAAACAAAGCATTTTTATTGATACTTCGTTGCTAGGCAATGGTGAGACTTTGAACAAATTTATTTTTATTTCTTTAAATATTTTACACGACAAGTGGAAAATTCACTGTCAACATTAAAAGGATTAAAAGTTAAATAAATCTTAAGTAAATTAAAAATTAAGCAAGATTTTGCGTTTTCCCGTGATATATTTCGAAAATATTATGTTACAATAACTATTTCTATGCTATATTAAAGTTTAAAAAATAGCTTTTCAGTGATACAAATCTCATTTGCTTTAAAATTTTTGCTCTCATTTCAATAATTAAAAAAATTCAATTGTGTATAAAATTCAGAAGTTTGTAGCTGTTTCTAGAAAATATAAACACAATTCTGGAAGAATACTAAAAAAAAGAGTTTAAAAGTATACCATTCCTAATTTATATCAGGAACAACTATTGGTCTGTTTTATTTAATCCCGTTTTATTAAAGAAAATTTAACTTTGTAATTAAGTTTCCCAAAACATTCGTCAAAATCCATACTTCACTATGTATGAACGAAATTCGAAGTAAAAATATTTCAGACGATGAAGGAATTATTATGTATTATAATTTTCTATAGAAAAATAGATTTTCATCAAAAATATTAGACATAAAATATTTTAATCCCGAGCAACGCCGGGCATAACAGCTAGTTAGCAATAATTCATAAAAATGTATAAAATGAAATGATTTAGTTGTTCGAAATACATTCTAACATCAATATAAAAATATTCCTAAAACATTTCCGTATATGTTTTTAATTTATTCTTAATTACTTATGATCAGAATATCTTTTCAACATCCAAAAATAATAGTTCTTTTAACGGACAAAATATAGAGCGGACATATGTGTAATTTTTTTAAGTTAAATTATGTGTATTTTTTGCACAAATTTCTAGTTGTGAATTAAACATTTGCTTCTTTTGTATTTAGTTCGTTACATATGAAAAATGGACATTTTTGTTTCTTTTGATGTGTAAGTATTTGTAGATATATTTATGTGTGATTTCACAAATAAAATCATATCATAAAATATATTTTTTCCGTCTATATTGTTCTCTTTACATTAATGTATTTTTAAATATTTTAGTAATTTTTTAAGGTATTTTACAAAAGCAATCCTCTATATTGAGCGGAATACCAAACAGACT
>BGPR01033876.1:0-16760 GCA_013235015.1 Araneus ventricosus
CAAATAGCGCTGGTCCAGTTACGTATTGCTGTAAAAATGAATATCAATCGAGGAAAAGAATATGGATTAGCTATTTCAATAACTTATGTCAGATAAATTGAATGATGCAAGACAGTGGTTGTCAACACATTTTGTTATTAATTATAAACTACCTGAATCACTTTTCCTTCTCGGACAGGAATATAAACAAGTGAATATTTCTTAAAACTACTTTCATCTTTGGTGCTGTCTATTTCACTAATATAAATGATTGAACTAAACGATCGTCAGGACTTTAAAGCTAAATTCTACTAAACTTGTCGCTCTACACCGTACCGTAGCAACTTCCATTAATGGGGCATTATCGGCCCGCAAGGGAGAGATCGAAAGGCCTGCCATTCATGTCTCCCACCAACCAGTAAAACAGGAGGGAAAAGGGGGGGAGACAGATGCGATGAATCCATTCCACAGATCCAATTAGGAAGCAAACCTCCAATGAACTTGGGTGTACGAACTCTTAATAGGGTTAAGTACATTAGAAGGTTTGACCGAACAGGAATCCAAATCTCCGATCTCAGGATTGGCCTTAATTTTACTACTTCAGTTTCTTACGAAGTGGTTAGTTTTATACATTCTCCATCTAACTTGGAAGCTCCTACAAGAATGTTTTGGAATGCAAAAATAGAATATTTTCAGGAAAATGCTACTAAGAAGACAAATCTGTTGCCGATATTTTATCGATGGTACCAATTGGTTCGTGATGTTGACTTAGAAAGCCCGAGTTAATTATTTTTCTCTCTGAATATGTAAAAATCAATAAAATTCTCATAAATTAATTCAACTTTGTGATAAAATAGTAGGTATATTTATTGCATAAGCGCATTGAAGTACATATCGAAACGTGTAGTTTGATCTCCAAATAAGATACTTTACGGTTACCACAATCTAGATGCAAAAACAATGCAATTAAAATGATTAAAAAAATTAGTGAGTATCATACAAAGACAAAAAATAATAATAAACGCAACAAGTTAATCGTTTTAAATAAAAATCGTTTGCTTTACCGCAAGGTAAAGCAAACGATTCCTTCGATGTTTTTAAAAATAAATCATACTCACATGTATAGTTTTCAACGGCACATATTTATTGGATTTATTTTTAAAAACCTCGAAGGAAGTACTAGAAAATCACCCGTCATGGTTTGACGGGTGCAAACTGCCTCTTCATTCGAGAGATTCCCCGTCAAATTTGATATGTTCATATAGTTATATATGCGAGAGAAATGTTTAACATGGATTGAAAACAAATAAAATAAACATATGTTTTATGACAGGAAATATTTTATTTATTTACATATTTCTTTATTCAAAAAATCTCTTGGTAAACAACATTCTGAGTGAAGTATTTTTCGTTGTTTAATAATTCTCCTTGTAATTCAGATGTCTTTGTGTAAATTTTAATGTGATTGGGAATCCTAGACCTTGAAAGTGCAACATGGACCTGTCCATGTGAAAAGACAGGCTCATCGAGGTAAATTCCAACATGATCGAAAGTTTGCCCCTGCGATTTGTTGATAGTCATCGCGTAAGCTGGAATTAACGGGAACTGGCGGCGGTTGAGAAAGAATGGTAGATTCACGTCACTGGTGGCTAATTTAATTCTTGGCAAGAAAACAACATCGCCACGATTGCATTCAGATACAATTTGGCGTCCAAATTATATCACGCGCATGATATACCACTGACGTAATTTACTACTTTCTATTGAAAAACGGAAATTAATTTGAAATATAGGATTAATATAATTTAAAAGTTTTCGGGAACTATTTATCATAAAGAGATAAATTTGATATCAATGGATAGCAAATTCTATTTCATTATTTTAGAGCTATTAAATTTGAAATTAGAACAACAATTACTTTTTAAAGATTTAAAATTACTGAAATTTAGGTGCTCTAACAATGAAATAATGCTGTTTAACGTCTCGCAGTTCTATGGCGCGAGTTTTATTGTTGGTGACGTCAGAGCGTTACCGGAGGATCTGGGCTATTATATTAGTAATTTTCTTAACCTGATGTCTAAAAACCTGTTTATCGCTTAAAATGTATGTTTGACAAAATCCAAAGTCTGCAATCCATTTTAGAGATAATTTTATGCTTAAATAAAAAATTAAAATACCTATAACGCACAATAGGTTTCTTATTCAATAATAGAGTGCACTTGAATTAAGAATTTGAATGGAAATTAGAAATTTTTCTGCTCAGTTATGGAATTTCTGAGTTTGCGATGGTTAACCATTACTTGTTCAATATAATGGCATTGCATTTAAAAGGTGTAAAATGAAGATAATAGTATAAAGTATAGTTAAAATGACGAACAATTATATTAGATTTACTAATTTAATTTTTCATTACTTTTTGTGAAGATCCCATTTCAATGATTTTTTTCTTACTGAAATCATCAATGAATTGCCTAAAATATTTTAAAAGAATTTTTTTTATGAAACAGCATCCTTTTAAACAGCGAAACTAAAATCAGAACATGAAAATGAAAAGATTTGCATCCTTCTGGCCATTACCGTATACGCCATCTTGAATCACCAGTAATCACTTTTCTATTACACAGACAGCGTTTACTAATCCAAACTGTGGGCGTTATTATTATATTTCAAGACACAATTAACCAACTCCATTACTGCAGATAATTGTTAAGTGAAGATGAATGTCAGTGAAGGGATGATTATCTGTAACCGCAATGGTAATTTAGAGCTGCAACAAACTAAGCTTCTTGAATTACTGTTGGAGTGATTGATGTATTGCCTATTATAACGAATGTGAATGCTCAGATTTATAAACATTTAGAATATGCTGTGAGCAATAAATGTCAGAGCTGGATTAAAATATTTTAAACTGTTTTAAAGTGTCTACATTCTTGTTTTAAGGTATAGATCGATTTTCAGTTAAACATAGAAACTAAGCCCCTAAATTTGTACGTATTGTTCGGTGATTATTGTATTTAAATATCAGGGTATTTTCTGAGGTATTAATGTATGCGCTGATAAAATAACTAAAGCCAAACTAATTTTAGACACTTTTTGTTGGAACATATTTTATTTCAAGACTTTAAAAACGCCTATTTCAAAGAAAACAGAACTTGTTTCCCTGAAATATTTCATCTAAAAGAAGCAAGCAGAATTATAAAAGAATTCAGGTTTGCTAAGGAAATTATCTAGCTCAGTTATTAACTCTGGTATATTTTGATAGCATTATTAATAATAATGAAATTTGCAAACGGGAAAATAGTAAGTGGTATTAATGAGTCATTCACGATAATATTTGGAATTCAAACCCCTGTTTTTTTAGTTTAGGGAAAGAATAGCGATATTTATTAGTCATTTTTTCCCCAGGATTCCATAACTTAAATCATTTTAGAACTTTTTAAAATAAAAAATTTCTTCTTATAACTGCAACTACTAGATTTAGACAATTTCTAATAAACGGCGGTACTTACGTATTAACGCCACCGAGGCTACAGATTTGGCGGTTGTTAAGTGCCGCCAAATTTGGCGGTTTTTGTACTTACGTATTAACGCCAATTTGGCGGTTTTTAAGTGGCGCCAATTTGGCAGTTTTTGTACTTACGTATTAACGCCAATTTGGCGGTTTTTAAGTGCCGTCAACGCCACCGCAGCTACAGATTTGGCGGTTTTTAAGTGCCGCCAATTTGGCGGTTTTGGTACTTACGTATTAACGCCAATTTGGCGATTTTTGTACTTACGTATTAACGCCAATTTGGCGATTTTTGTACTTACGTATTAACGCCAATTTGGCGGTTTTTGTACTTACGTATTAACGCCAATTTGGCGGTTTTTGTAAACAAGATTGCTCTTTATTGGCGCATTACCGCCAATCTGTAGCCTCGGTGGCGTTAATACGTAAGTACCTAAACGGCTATTATCATTAATTTAACCATTTTTAGTCTGATGAACAATATGAGAAAAATAATTCAGAAACCTGTCTATATTTATTGTTCCAGGAGAGCCGCAATTTTAGAGAAGGGAAATAAATTCTATTTGGTTGACCTGGAGTTTAGGGCGCGTACTCACTTCATTTCCCTTAAGCTCGCCAATTGTTTGTCGCCAAAAGAGTGCCAGAACATTTGTTTTGAATGCGAGTTGAAATCTTTTTCGGCGTCGTTTGCGCATGCGCCGACAGTGATTTGTTTACCGGTCTTTTCCATTAGTCCACTGTCTGCTCTCTTCGATTTGATTGGTCGGCGTACGAATTTGAATAATACTTCGTTTGGAATTCTTGATCATTTGCCAAACGATTTTTTTCAATAACCGTTCGCTTCTCTTCTGAAGATTTTCGTTCATTAAATTTGCTGATTCTCTTTCTCTGTGTTTATGATTATGGCTTCCAAATATCGAACAAGGAATGTTTTTTCTGGAAACAATGGTTCCCTTGCTACGTTTCATCGTCTTCAGACGTCGTGCTTTCCCTGTGTGTTCCGTTTCTCAATGAAAATGCGAAAATACGAGGGATCCGCTTTGCAGAAAGCGAAATCGCTGATGTTTTTTCCAGCTAAAAAAATTGCCCGGTGCACACTTGCAATGCCGAAGGCATTGCGTGCTCAATCTCTCGTTTTGAGATGCCGTAGGCATCGAATACGCAGGAGGCCTATAAAAACTCACTGCGCATCCTAAACAGTCTTTGGCAAATAAAATTGCGCCAAAGAAAATTGGCGAGAAAATAGTACGTACCCTACACTCCAGGTTTACCTTCTGTTCTAGCGAATATTGGTGCTAATGTAAAAATGCCTTATGAACTTGTTTGGTCAATGTACCTATAAGTGCATGTATCGAGTTCGAAAAATTGCGGAATAACCTTGTATTTATTGCAAAGTGAATCTGATATTGATTAACTCTGCATAATGCATATGTTATACTCATATACTGGAAATTTTATAGCAATTGCTCTTTGAAATATGTAATTTACATTTTTGTCCACTTAAGATTTAAGTCAAGGCTCTACATAATGATTTTCCTCACCATCAGTTTTTAATTCAAGAACAATAGATGTAAGGCCAGTAGTTTTCTAGAAGAATGCTAAAGAAAAAGCATCGTATTTTGTGATAGACAGTTAGCTTTATAAAATTTGTAAATGATTTTATGTTTACTCAAGAAGATGATCAAAATGAGCAGCAAGCATATAGAGGAAAAGATGTGGATATGTGTATATAGCATACGTCACGTGATGTTCCAAAACTTTCTATCAATATATCATATTTAATCGTTCCAAGCTGGAATTTATCATCAGCTTGTCTCTATTTGCTTCAATATAATGTCACTCTTCATTGATTTGCACTCATACCGTAGGACCTTTATTAGTTTTATTTGTAAATAATATTCTGCACTATATACATGCAATAATCTCACTTAATATTACTTTAAATTCTTATATCGTATATTTTAAAATCTTAGTGCAATATTAATCTATTCCAAAATCACTTTTCTTAAACTCCAGTTTCGTTTTATTTCCAGCACTGGAGGTATATTAAATCTCACGTTTTGTCATATTTATTACTAAAAGAATATTTTAATTGTTTCCAAGCGCTCACATAAATCGCGAAATCAGCGACTTGTTGGCGCCATACTTTTCCCTAAAACACTTACGTCATTTACGAAAAATAGCTAATATTCCCTTCACTTTGATCACGTGTCTATATGCTAATCCCTTATCTGAGAAAATGCAGGGATTTTCTGTTTTTTTGACTTATAAACCTAAACTAAGATGCACGTATGTCCGCCATTCTCCTAAAATTGATTTACGTTAAATATTTTGATAATAAATGAAAAGTAATTATTTGCTCGGCCTGTTCCTTACTTAAAGACTACAACAACGAAATCATTATATTATAGAGGGACGAGACTCAAGTTTGTGTGTAGTGCTGCTGAAGAACCCATTCAATTTTAGGAACCATTTTTTATTAGGCTACGTTCCACAGCACAGAACATTAAAGTTAGAAGACACAAAACAAGACAGAGAACAACATCACGAGGCAAGCACACAGACAAGAATGACAGAGAGGCATCATGGGGAAAAGATGGCTCCAGTAGCGCCACCTACCATAGGAAGGAGAAAGCAGCTGATTGTAACCGCTACAATATGCATTATTATTATAGTTAAAGTTGCAATTTCAAAACACTTTAAATTAAGAATAACTGGTCAGAATTACCTGAAATTTGACCGAGATACATAAGAATTAATATTTAGAGAAGAAAATAATTCGTTCAAAAATGTACCGGTAATTGTGAGGATCATTATAAGAAAAGCTCACAAAGGAAAAACTGCTTTAGAATGTTGATTCATACGAACGGGAATGTGATCATCCGACTGAAAACAATTATCTGCTTGGAGAAAATAATAATTTAGTTGTAAGAAACGATAATGCATGTGAACAGCGACAACATTCTTGGTAAAATTACGAAAAAAAGCCCTCAAACAAACATCTAAGATGTTCCGAAGAAATGTTCAATATGCTGTCAATCTTTTTTTGGAGTAGATTTTTCCTTCACCAAATAAAATCCCGTTATTTCTCAATCAAGTATATTTAAGTCATTCTGACAAGTGGTTCTTAATTTACAGCGTTTTAAAATCGCAATTCTAATTATAATTCCTCTTTATAAGTTGTTTTGTGTCGACTCTCTCTCAGTTTTATGGCAAAAGAACATAAAGTTAATTATTGAATAAAAAGTTGAAGATTGATTAGCTTTCAATAATTAAGGATTCACTTTCCGGTTCGACGCTTGCAATTTCATTATCATAATATATATATATATATATATATATATATCAATCATGAAAGTCAAAAATGTTGAAATAAAATGGAGAGACTGTAGTAAATCGGTAAAAGCGTATAGATGCTCATCAGGGTAAGTAAAATCTATACGAACCGTTAAAAAATTAGTGAAATCATAATGTTTTCTGAATGTTTATGTTGTATATGTTGCTTTTTCATTTCTGCTATGTTTATTTCTTATTTGTTATATATATATATATATATATATATATATATATATATGCTATGCTGAAATATGCTATGCTTGCTATATTGAAAGAGATGAATTCTGGTAAGTTTAAGAGGAGACACAGATTAGTTTATGTTTAATGTATAGTATGGGTATTTTATTGAATTATATATTTACTGTTTTTAGTGCAATATCTTAGTGCAATATAATGACATTTACATATTTTATCCTGAATATTAGTCGTTTCTATATAGTCATGCTTTATAGTTAGGGTTAGTATAAGACTTTTCTTTCTAAATTATTTCATTTTAGGGTAAATTACCCTGTTTGTTTTTTCAACAACAATAGTAACAGGGATGGTTTGTACAGCAAAATTAATTTAACCTGGCTAAAGCTTGTCCACAGCCAAGCTGCTATTTTAATTGTTGAAAACTCCATTTACTTGGATTGCCTATTTCATTATTTTTAATAACAACAGTGTTCTTTCACTTGTTGAAATATAATGTTTAAACTTGATTTTTGTTTATGGTATCTTTAGTAATTTCAATTTATTAGATTTATTTAAAATTGATGTATTGTTCAAATAATGACTTTTTGATATAAGATTTAATTCTTGTTTACTTTATTTTGTATGATTATATACTAGTTATATTTGGATTTATATATATATATATATACATACATAGAAGCAATATTTTAATCACAGATAGTAAAAACAGAGATCCTATATCAATACATTTATTAAAAATGCCCTGATATATGGATTACCTATTAATTTCATGCTTGCTTATATCAACAAAAAATTATTAACACCTTTAAAAGAATAATACATTAGAATTGATCAATTTGAAATATTCATATCCTTTGATTTCAGTGAGATTTTAGTACATCTTAACATTAGTAGATGGCGCCACTATTATTAGAAATAGTTTGCAAATGATAATATGAAGAATTACGTCATTATTTAAATGTTAATATCAAATTAAAATAGGTTAATATAACGTTCTTAAAAATATAAATCTATAGTTTAATTATTAATGATGATTTAATATAGTGTATATAACATATTTTAGTTAAAATATTTTCGCAATAAATGCGGAACTGTAATTCGTATTTAGCTTTTGGCATTTTTTGCTATGGCTTTGAAGCAGTAAGCATTTAGTTAATTTTCTCGTTTTTTTTCTTAATATATTTTGGAGATTTACTCCTATATTTGTTGTCTTTTTCCAACAATTGGCCTTCACAGAAGGTTGGTGCCTATAAATTTCGAAATAATGTGACATAATCGATTCCTCAAGTCGATTGGCATTTGATTGTTGGAATTCCATATCTGGATTGGCTTTTTTTATAGAAATAGTTTTTAATCTTATTAGATTTCTGTATTTCATTGTGTGAATAATATTAGGTTATATTGTTAATTATATTTAATTTTAAATGAGGGTTTAATAGGTGTATATGATGGAAATGTTATTTGAGTTTTAATGGTTTAAATATATATTTATATATAACAACTGTAAAACAAAACAAGAATTCTTAAATCGATAGGAACTCGATAACTTCTTGAATTTTTATCGTTTTTGTAAAACATTTACAACGTTATTATCACAAACTACTAAGAAAATAAAACAAACAAGACAGGGCAAACACTTAATATCTGAAAATCCATTATGGTTAAAATACTCACCTTGAGCAGCTATGTAAGCATTGGGCTTCAAGATGCTCTGAAATAAAACAAAAACACAAGAATTAAACAAAACTTATTCGGCAATAAAAAACTTGAAGCGTCTTCGAAAGAGTGTCACACAATCGATTCGCTACGTGAGATGTTACCAAACAGAAACAAATCGATGCAGCAAAGCGTAATCGATATCAAGTCGCAGACGACAATTCCAGTTATTTTTCGGATAACAAGAGACCTCGGATAGAAAAGAATAAACCTCAGAGGAGAGACTTCCCGGGTTTTTCTTTCTGATTAAAATAACGGGATTTTTATTGCTTCTGCTACTTCCCAAACTTCTAAAGGGATCGCTTTTATTCAAACAAACTTGGTCTGGAATTTTATTTCGTAAGCTCTAGTTGCGGCTGTAGAATTCAAGTTTAAGCTTGGAACGCAGAATAAATATTTTAATAGCCTTTTTTCTTTTTTCGGCTGCGTTCCGTTTTGTGTCAGCTGTTCGAAATTTTTATGCGAAATTTAAAGAGGGTAAGATTTTACTTTTTAGTATAAATTGGGAGAACTTTATTTTAAAAGGTTCATACATATTCAATGCACAGGCATTGTACAAAACTTTTCTCGGCTTACGTTCTGCATTTCTTATTATATTTCACTAAGTAACGAGGATCTCCATGGAGGAGATTTATGTCGAAAACTATTCTTTTGTAGTTCGCTCCAAGAGAAAAAGAACTCCTTTGAAAAGTAGTTATAACAATAAAATTTACAAATCTGCTGAATGCATTAGTAGAATGAGCTTTCTTCAAGGTTAATGTAATGCAAAAAGGAAAATTGATGTGCATGGAATTTAATGTTTGTGAAGAATCGTTTGTTTTTTGTGTTTTAGAACGCCAGAAAATATTCATTGAACAAGTTTTCCGAAAAGTGAAATGGTATTCATGTGTTAATTAAATAATGTCGTGACAGATACAGGAAACTTTCATGGCTTGCTAAATATGAAACAAAACTACTTCTGTTTTATATTTAGAATAAGTTTTATATAAAATTTGCGAATCTATTAATAGAACGTGATTTTTCTGAAGTTAATAAAAAATTAAAACGGATGTCCTGGTACCGGTGAATATAGTTTCTTCACAAATATTTTATTTTTTTTCAACTTTCTCATTAATATGAACAACAAAAAAGTATATCCTTATTAAGTTTCATAAAAATGAAAATCATTTTTCATGTTAAGTGCATAATGTTAAAAAATATTAAAACAGTTTTATTTAAATGTTTTAGTGCATAATGTTAAAAAATATTAAAACAGTTTTATTTAAATGTTTTAGGTTTGGCAAAAATGTAATAACTTTTACGTTTTTATTAGATGCAGAAGTAGTAAGACATCATTTATTATACTTAATAAAATAATTTTCCTCAGCAAAGCATTTAGCAAAGCTTTTATGAAGAAAACGATTTTTAAATTAAAATCTAACCAATGGAAGTGTTTTTCCTCCGCTATTTTCACATACGAATACAAAATGGCGTGTTAGGTGTTTAACTTCGTAAAATACTGCATAAATCAAGTATGAATTTTGGAACAGTATTTCTTCTCGTTGACCGATTTGGTATAAAATTTGAATTATAAAAAAAATCACATATTAAAATTTATGCACCTAGCTTGATACGTTTTTGAGTGGTGACGTTCACATTTCACAGATAGACATACTGACTGACTCTCAACTAGGGATGGCGATTTTTGAAAAACCGGTTTCCGGTTTTTTAAAAAAAAAGGCAACTTTGTGGAGAGAATTTTTTATTAATTATAATATACAATACATAAGCATTAATACATTAATTAATTAATGTAGCAAGTAATGATTATAAATAAGTAATTAATACAACATGTAATAATAATGAAAGAGTAATTATTGCAATAAGTAAGTATTATGGACAAACATTTTTATTAACATTGTTTTCACAAGAAATTAATTCATTGGCCACTATTTATCATCTAATCTACTCATAAAAACTCTTTCAGCAATGAGTTGATCCGTGAGTCGACACCTCTCATCGGAAACAACATCATTCAACGCAGATACTAATCTTTCGGACGCCACAGAACTTCCAACTAAAGATAAATATTTTTGGCTAAAAAAAAACAGATGCCGTTTGAAAAAATTTTTTATTAGTATTGTTTTTGCAGGAAATCAATCCATTGGCCAATATTTATCTGTTCATTAAGACTCTTTCAATAATCCGCCAACCAACAGACGTCTCGAGGAAGCGGTTGTCGGTGATCGGCCTAAGATGATGAAATTCAAAGCTTTGCGACTTAGTAAATTTTAGACTAGTCGAACCTAAAATCGAGCCCATCTTCCGACTTGGTTTTTCCCCACCGGTTTTTGGATTAAAAAAAAGGTTTAAACCGAAGTAAAAAAAACCCTGAAAAAAACGGTTAACCGCAACAAAAAAACTGGTTAACCGAAACAAAAAAAACCCGGCTAACCTAAACAAACAAAAAAAAAAACGGTTAACCGAAACAATAAACCGGTTAACCGAACCTAAAATCGAGCCTATCTTCCGACTCGGTTGTTTCCCCAGTTTTTAGATTAAAAAAAATCCCTTTTCGACGAAGCTTGAAGGCAAGGTAGATTCCTTTACGTTAATGTTACAAGAGTAATGAAATATTACATATTGATCAATACAGACATAGCCAATGACTTTGTTGTTTCGGTTTAAACCGAGACAAAAAAAAAAACGCAAACCTTTACCGAAACAAAAAAAAACCCGGTTTCGGTTTTCCCATCCTACTCTCCGCGAAGATAGATTGGTCGAAAGAATTAAAACACACCTACGTCGGGATAAAATAATAAGTAAAATTTCATGCATCTCTCTGGTTACGTTTTCGAGTTAACGTATTATATGCATACGGACAACCGGACGAATTAGACAGACGTCAAAAATTTTATGCACACCAACGATTTTTGTTTACAGACCAAATCCCAAAGTCCATCCTGTAGCTTTCTCGATTTTGAGTTCGTAGAATTTTCTTTTCACTTTCTCGTGTACGAAGTACACGAAGAGAAATAATATTGTAATCGTCAAAAAAAATTCGAACTGGTACATTGAATCTCACGTTTAGACACTCCTGGGTCGAAAACGCAATTTTGGAATTATGTATCTCAGTCTGTGAACGTAACTCGAAAACTATTAGAGATACAGGGATGAGAGTATGATATTTACACATAATTTGTAGGTTTCTATCAAAATTTCGACAAAATCCGTCCACGGGAAGTCTGTCTGTCCGCATTCATGTGAACACTATAACTGAAAAACTGTTTGAACGTCTTTGAAATGTGTTTGAACGTCTTTGGAATGTGTTTGAACATCTTTGGAATGTGTTTGAACGTCTTTGGAAAGTGTCTGAACATATTTTAATAACGATTGGTATCTTTGGAATGTGTTTGAACGTCTTTGGAATACGTTTGGTATCTTTGGAATGTGTTTAAAAGCATCTCTGGAATGTGTTTGAACGCCTGTTGCGAATGTGTTTGTTTATCTTTGGAATGTGTTTGAACGACTTCCAGAATGTGTTCAGTTTATCTTCGGAATAATGTGTTGAACGTCTTTGGAAATAATGTTTCAGCATCTTTGGAGTGTTTAGGAACATCTTTGGAATATGTTTGAACGTCTTTGGAATGTGTTTGAACGTCTTTGGAATGTGTTTGAACGTCTTTGGAATGTGTTTCAACATCTTTGGAATGTGTTTGAACGTCTTTGGAATGTGTTTCAACATCTTTGGAATGTGTTTGAACGATCTTTGGAATGTGTTTGAACATCTTTGGAATGTGTTTGAACGTCTTTGGAATGCGTTCGAACATCTTTGGAATGTGTTTGAACGTCTTTGGAATGCGTTTGAACGTCTTTGGAATGTGTTTGAACATCTTTGGAATGTGTTTGAACATCTTTGGAATGTGTTTGAACGTCTTTGGAATGTGTTTGAACATCTTTGGAATGTGTTTGAACGACTTTGAATCTCTTTGTCCGCGAGTAAGCTCATAGACGCCGATCGGTATTGAAAATGCTGTTACTGTTGTTATTAGTGATTTGCTGTCTGTTTGTGTTGCTAATTTGTACAAGAGCTGTTTTTCTTGTTTCCTGTGCTTGGTGTTTTCTGGAATATTCGTGAAAAGCGTCGTTCTCCACTATCCTGGTTGTTGGTTTGTTTCAACCATACACTTACCGGATGATTTGCGGTGTATGCAGTACGACATTTTGTGGAAACCGAATGACCTTTAAACAGGGTTTTTGAAGAACTGTCCCTTAATTTGAAGAATTGTCCGCGCATAAGTAATCGATTATTACACCTACAAATGTGTTTTAGTGAAGAAGATTTGAAATCAGTTGCATTAAACAAAAAAGTCATTAAATTTCTTTTTTCATGGCAGGAATTTGCATTTTCCCGTCAAAATAAAGAAGAGTTGTCCTTTAGAATAACCAGGACATTTTCCAGATCGTTAGGATGAAATATCTATCATTTTTTGTGCATTTATCGAATGACTTCTAATGATTTTTGTCATTATGGTAGATGGCATTCGATAAAGCATGCATTAAATGTGGCTTGGGATGGAAAAACCGAAAACCGTTTTTTTTACTCGGTTCAAACCGTTTATTTTAAATCCAAAAACAGGGTCGGAGGATTGGCTCGATTTTTGGTTCGACTAGTCTAAAATTTACTAAGTCATAAAGCTTTAAATTTCATCATCTTAGGCCGATCACCGACAACCGCTTCCTCGAGGCGTCTGTTGGTTGGCGGATTACTGAAAGAGTCTTAATAAATAGATAAATATTGGCCAATGGATTGATTTCCTGCTAAAACTGTACTAATAAAAATTTTTGTCTGCAAACGGCGTCTGTTTTTTGTAGCCAAAAATATTTATCTCTAGTCGGAAGTTCTGTGGCTTACGAAAGATTAGTATCTGCGTTGAATGGTGTTATTTCCGATGAGAGGTGTCGACTCACGGATCAACTCATTGCTGAAAGAGTTTTTATAAGCAGATTATATGAGAAATATTGGCCAATGAATTAATTGCTTGTGAAAACAATGTTAATACAAAATTTTGTCTATAATACTTACTTATTGCAATAATTGCTCATTTATTATTATTCTATATTTTACTAATTACTTATTTATAATCATTGCTTACTACATTAATTAATTATTGTATTAATAATTGCCTATTGTACATTATTATTAATAAAAAATTCTGTCGACAAACGTTGCTTTAAAAAAACCCTAGAAAAACGGTTTTTTCAAAAACCGATTATTTTGAGCGGTTTAAACCGCCAGGTTAAACCGGAGGTAGAAAAAACCCCTGTTTAACCGAAAACTGGTTTTTTTTTGGAAAACCCGCCATTTCTAAATGTGGCATTAAAGTCATGTTTGGTGCTGACTGCGGTTTTGCAAGATACCATCTGATTTAGTTTATTAAAGAAGTCTGTTTAATGGTATGAAAAATGTCTTTCCCTTCATACAACTTCATATCATCAAAAGCTTTTTTAAAGATAGTGGTATTTCCTCAAAAAAGAAGTTAGAATGTATCTCAAAGAAATTTGTTTTTTCAAGAATTAAACTGAAACGGAGATTAAAATCATGTTCTCGTCAATTTACTCTGAAAATTCTTCAAATTTTATTAATTATATTAAACTTTTTGTTTTATAAAAATCTATACTTATAAAAGGTAATGTTTGTGTATTTGCGATGTCCAGACGAATCTATCCTCACTTACAGCCATGAAATTTGGCACACAGGTAGTCGTAATGGTGACTGAATGCACCTCGAAGCCGGAATTTAAAAATTTAATCTAGAAATTTTTTATATAATGTTTTGTTTTGGATGATTTTTCGCACTAATTTCTCGATAGCATGGTTTCGGATAATTATACCAAAAAAATACATAGACCATCGGAAAGAGCAAACGATTTCCGTTGGAATGAAGTTTGTTTCGAACATCTAATGTAATTTACCGAATTTTAGGAATTTTTTAAAAAATAGTCACTTTTCAAAAAATTTCCGGTATTCTTAAAACTCTTGCATTCGTTGTTCTAATAAAGATATCATATTCCAATTTTTTTTCGTAGTAAGGCAATTATTTGTCTCTGATTTAAAACAAGAACGGTTAAAATATTTTATTTCTCCGATTTTAAATTTATTTATTTCTTGATGGGATCAGAGAATTTCCTCGAATGTTGACAGTGAAGAACCACGCCGTTTCGCACGGTTTCGCCCTGGATACGCCATCTGGCGGGAAAAAAACAGACGTGATTTATTCCCTTCGCTGGAAGCAGTCGTAAAGCGAGAAATACCAGAACGTTCTGCAATGCTGAAATAACGCAAATTTTATAGATATATATATTTTTATTTTTGATTAAAAATAAAAATTATGCATACTGTACCTCAAAGCATGATTATAATAAAGAAGTGAAAGTTTTTTTTGACAAAAATTAAGTTTTTTATTAAAATTAATTTATTTCTTGATTTAAATTTTTTATACTTCGTTATGAAAAAACGAAGTAATATCAAAGTAAAATTATGACAATTATATGCCATTATCGCGAATAAAAATAAGCGGGAAAGTAAAAATAATATATATCTCTTGTTTTGATTTTGTTTTCGAAACTTTTTCATGTCATTGTGGACGTTTCTTTTCTTTCTTTTTTTTCCATTTTGTTGAAGTCCCGATTTCACGGGCAACGCCGTGCGCGTATTGCTAGTAACTTATATACAAGGATAAACAGTTATCTTTATTATAAAATTTCGCAACCGGAATAAACAGACTCAAAAATTTTGTTATAAAAAGACGCGAAAGTAATTGTTTGAAATTGGTTCGTATGCTTCAGATGTGAATCTGTAATCAATTTTTTTGCGACAAAGAGACCTTATTTAATTTGATTTCTTCTAATATCAAAGAAATAAATACTCATGACGTAATATAATACATAATAATACATAATTACGTACATAATAATATAATACATAATAATACATAATTACGTACATAATAATATAATACATAATAATACATAATTACGTACATAATAATATAATACATAATTACGTACATAATTATATTATACATAATTACGTACATAATAATATAATACATAATTACGTACATAATAATATAGTACATAAATATTTAAAAAATGTAACTTTAGGGTTGCAAGAAAGCTCAACGTTTTCGGTTTGGCACCTCAATAATCTATTCTTTTCCATTTGAGAAGAAATATACTTTTAGAATTATTTTCACATATCAACATAAATAAAGAATTTTAGATTTATTGAGAGATGCACATTAGACAAAGTCAAAGTCTCTTCATATCTATTTTGTTTTGAAAATTATTAGAAACTTTAGCAAAAGAACTATATTGAAACTAAGAATTTGATGATCTTATTACATTACTAGGAAACTACATATGATTCTATATCTGAATTTCAAATCATTCACTTCAAATATCTGAGTCCAGTTTAATTCTTTATGAAACTCTAAGAGCATCTTTAGAAAAAACATCATAAATTTAGATCTAGAAAGACTTAAGTTTTGAGATTTTAGCTCATTTGAATAAAACACCTGAATGATGATCCTTAAAACAGTATTCAGCTGCATTCTGAAAGCTCCGAAATGCATTCTTCTAATGCTTCAAATATCAACTTTGTTGCTAAATGTATGAAACTTTTTCATTGATTTATTCTTTATACATTTCAGTGTCAATTAACGAAATTAAAGCAGGAATTTTAATGTAAAATGAAATATTTCTTTCAATATAAAATAATTAGTTTCTCTTTGAAATTAATAAAAATGCAAATGATTTTGATAGGATAATACTATGCTTCTTTTTTTAAATTATTAAAAATGCAAACGATTTATTAAATTTCTTCTCACTGGAAGACATTTTTACTACTGAAATATTCGTCTGCTTCTTTAATTGAATTGAAAAGACTTTCTGATGTTATAATTCTGAAACATTTCCCAACTATTCATAATTAATTATTTTCTTCCTAGAACTACAATTTCTAGACTACTTTATCGTCTTTTAAT
>BGPR01033879.1:4601-16759 GCA_013235015.1 Araneus ventricosus
ATCTCTCCTTCATATGTATACAATTCAATGAAAAACAAAATTAGCATGCTGGGCAACATTAAATGATCGTAGCCAAAAACAAATCATAGCCGTACCATTTTTGTTCATTGAAGACATTAATTCAGATTCATAACCGCCTCAATGAGGACCTTCATGATAGATTTCTTTACGCCGATAAAAAATTTTCTGAAATCTGTTGTTGGATGACTAAACAACGCAATCAAATACTCTCTCATAATTTTATGTTGTCTAATATGATACATTTATCAAATTTATATTCTTTGCAGAAATGCTTTCCTGGTCGTTACAAAGAAGTCCATTACATCAATGGATCTATAGTTCTGAAAGTTGCGTGGACCGTAATGAAACCTTTTCTTTCGGCAAAGATGAGACAAAGAGTAAGTATCAGAAACAGATGGTATGAAGGAGAGAATCACCGATTTTAGTCCACCTGGGCATTTTTAATGTACAGTCATGGGGAAATAATTTTAATGAAGAACAAATAGTAGAGTTTTCTTGTAGTTTTTTTATCATCAGAACAGTGTAATTAACTTTTTATGAATTTCAGTTTAAATTAGGAAACAAATGTTTAAAAAAGTGGTCACCGTCCAATCAAGGAAATCGGTTGTTTCGATTGGACCACCAATCTGTTTTTCTTCTATGAAAGCACAATTAAAGCAATTTTTTTCCTTTACTCTCAAATTCATAACGGCACACAATGCATGAACTCGAGTATGATATTTTATGCACATTATCACTTCTTCAGATGTCTTTGTTTCCTCGCAATTGATAGATATCAATCATTTTTATTCTTTTTGATCGAACACATGATAGCTTAAGTGTCCTTTATTCAGACTACCCGGTCATTTTTCAATATACAGTGATGGAGACAGAATTTTAATGAAAAATAAGCATTTGAATTTTTGTGGTTTATTTATCTTCAGAATTTATTAAATATTCTTTAAATTAGAAAAAAGCGGCTTAAAAATGTCTTCTCGGTTCAATCAAGGAAACTGCCCAGATTGGACTATGAATTTCTTTAAGCACAACTAAAATAACAATATTGTTTGATTCACAAATTCACACCACCACACAATGCTTGAACCCAAGAAGGACATTTTATGCGCTATATCACTTCCTCTTCTCCCTTGTTTTCTCCTCACAAATGATTTATATCCGAAATTTTTATACTCTTTGATCCAACATTTGATGGCTTTAGTGTCCTTTTATTGTTTGTGTGTTTTTCTCGCTTTGACTTGTTTCGATCGAAATTTATGAGGATTACCAGTGGTGATAACTGCTTTCTGAGCTATTTCCTGTAATTTAATAAAATTTATTAAACTAGTTCAATTTAGACAATCGTCTAATCTAGGCAACTTTTGGACAACAACAACAAAAAATTCCTCTAACCTTATTTGTAAACTGCTTTAATAAAATTATTGCATCAAAATGTAGCCTAACAAATGTCCTATCGGAGGAAACACTAACCTATTTTCCTACTTACTTTAAAACAGAGTACGGTTTTTTTGTCTTTTGTTAAAATGATTAATTGAGGCTACCTTATACTAAACACTTGTTGTCTAATTGTAAACGAGTAGCACTTTGTCTTACAAGTGATTTAATGTACATCATTTACATCGATAAAACGTAATTTGACTATTTTAAATCTAAAATATTTAATAGCATTGAAGTTATAATACTGATCCAATCGAGGTGACTTTGACCTGTATACCTGGAACTTTCTATAATAATTGTCTCAAATTTGTAAACGAAACCAAAAGATAATGCTCTTCGAAATATAAAACCTACAAAGACGTCTGATACCGGAAACGATGCATTCTCTCACCAATTTTCAAGGATATGCAACGGATATTGAATTTGTGTGGCACTGTTCAAACCTCCAAGTGTCGAAACATTTTTTAAAAAATTAAATAGTGTTATTTGACACTCTATTAAATTTCTTGATGGCTTGTGTTATCGACTATGAATGAAATAATTCATTCGAAATTTCATATCTGCCTATCCCCAAGATCAAGCAAATTAATCGTAAAATTAGGCTTTATTTAATGACGTTACTTTCAGTGCAAGCTGAAATTTTGAAATAAACAGTTTTTATCGAGTTTAAAGCATTTGATGAGAGGAAAAAAAAAAGATCTGAAGTAAAATTTCTCCTTTCACATAGAAATACCATCATATTTAAAGATTTCATTTGCCAGAACTCCGATTAAAATCCTCTTAGATTTAATGGGGAAACAGGGATGCTGTACCGTATAAAGGTTTCTGAAGATATTTTTTGTTCCAAATGAAGGTAAATAAAACTGTCAAAAAATTCCAATAGACTTTGTTCTAGAAATATCTGCATATGTCGTCTCCAGTGATAACTAAACAAGTGTAGATATCTATGAATGTATTTTACCAATAAAATCCTGTCATTAGTGCATTCAATTTTTACGAAGTGTATTTAGTGTATAATGTTTTCAAATTAAGAACCTTTAGAGGCAACTCCACAGTGCAACAAAGTCAAAACAATCGTCAGATACGGTTTCAAGTGTTTCTTTCTTAAGGCTTGCAAATGAGTCAGTTCTTGCTTTTATGGGATAAATAAGGTCTTTATCTTCTTTTTGTAAACTAAATATTTCACATTACTCGAAAGATAGAAATCGCATGGATTAATATCTGGTGAACAAGGTCGCTAGCAAAGTTTAAGGATAAAAATTTGGGTAGTGATAGCCGATAACTCAACTTTCAAACTCATCTTTAATGTCTTATATTAGTTTTTGAGTGTTCGATACCACTTAAATAGAAATATTGTTGCATTTTTGTCGCATAAACATCAGATTTTAACAATCCATATACGATACTCGGTTGAAAAAGACAGTTCAGAAGACACTTTCAGAAGGAGAGCAAATATGTTAAAAAATTTCCTTATATATATATATTAAATAAGAACGTCTACTATCAATTTAACAATTAACACAAACGTGCACTATATTTGCAATATACATAATTATTAGGCTTCAATTAAATTACCCTATCCAAAATCATACACTCAAGATACAAAAGAACATTGACATATAACTATTAGCAATAAAATTTTTTAAAAAAAACGTGAAAAAGACAATCTTTATTTAAAATTCCATTGATAAAAGTGGCTAACTAGCCTAGGGACTAGTTCATCGCGTTAATCTAGATTTCTGGAGCCAACCCTCCACGAAGCCAATTGTTGGGCAATAGAAAAGGGGAATATGTCCCAGAATCATTTCAAGATGAAAATGAAAAATAGAGAAAACATTAACCCAGTATACTTAACAAGTATTCTAAATAAATATAATAAATACAAAGAAATTGTATATATGTATAATGTTTTCGTTGTTGCAGTCATAAAACAGCCGAGTTGTTAACCAATTTACTTTGTTATAAAAATATTTTGGAGAGTGACGGACATACCAATGTCTTAGTTGAAGTTTTAAGTAAAAGTGTACAGAAAATCCCCGATTTATTTAGTTAAATATTTCAAATAATCAAAACATGTGTTGATATATATATATAGTTATATATTTTTAAACTATTAAAACTCAAAAACATTTTCGTCAGATACACCTATTAAACCCTCATATAAAATTAAATACAATAAACAATATAACCTAATATTATTCACACAATGAAATACAGAAAGATAATAAGATTAAAAACTATTACTACGAAAAAGACAACCCAGATATGGAATTCCAACAATCAAATGCCAATCGACCTTAGGAATCGATTATGTCACATTATTTCGAAATTTATAGGCACCAGCCTTCTGTGAGGGCCAATTGTTGGAAAAAGACAAATATAGGAGTAAATCTCCAAAATATATTAAGAAAAGAACGAGAAAATTAACAAAATGCTTACTGATTCAAAGCTATAGCAAAAAATGCCAAAAGCTAAATACGAATTACAGTTCCGCATTTATTGTGACAATATTTTAACTAAAATATGTTATATATACTATATTAAATCATCATTAATAAGTAAACTATAGATTTATATTTTTTTAGGAACGTTATATTAACCCATTTTAATTTGATATTAACATTTAAATAATGATGTAATTCTTCATATCATTTGCAAACTATTTCTAATAATAGTGGCGCCATCTACCAATGTTAAGATGTACTAAAATCTAATTGAAATCAAAGGATATGAATAATTCAAATTAATCAATTCTAATGTGCTATTAATTTAAAGGTGTTAACAATTTTTTGTTAATATAAGCAAGCATGAAATTAATAGGAAATCCATATATCAGGGCATTTTTAATAAATGTAAAATTATATTATATATATAATTTATTTAAATATTTCAAATAATCAAAGCATGTGTTTATATATATATATATATTATCGATCCCTAGTGAGCCTCTTAGAAATTATTCCAGTTCAAAGTTGCAGGTTAATTAAAATTCACACCGTATGATTCGTCACATATTCAATGAAAATAACTGTTCTTCATATTGTTATAGATTATCTTCCAATCTGAGCCAGAGGATTTGCTCAATCACTTTCCCGCCAGCATACTACCTTCTAAGTATGGAGGCAGCCTGAACGATTATCACAATGGAGATTTGACGAGGAAACTGAACAGGGAGCACGGAAATTTTCCTATCACTGGGCTTCCGAACTATTTTTAAGTTAAAAGCACTCAATGTTGCCTGTTCGATGAAATTCTTTGGAAGTAAAAAATGCTGTAAATAAATATTTTCTTCTTTTTCATACATATCTGGCGATTATAGATATCAAGCATTCCCAGCGGCCTAGTTCGTGATGTTTACTCACATGAAAAAAGAATAAATTAATGTTTTATTTATTTTATTAAAACAAAATACCAGTTTCCACGTTTTAAAAAGTATTAATCTGAAGCCAATGAAATAAATTGTTTCAGCTTATCAATGAAAATCAACAATACTTATCAAGTAAAATAAAAATTTCATTAATGCATCGAAAGAAAGTCATTAACAATCCAACACTAAACCGATATATCATCTGGATGTAATGGATACTAAGGGGTCTATTCTGGTACCCCCGGTTGGGTTGGGAAACGTCACTTTTCCCGGCCGTTAACAACGAAACAAGTGACGTCTCCCAACCCAACTGTGGGTACCAGAATAGACCCCTCAAAGATACTACAGTATGAAACAAAATTTCCCATTTAAGAAAAAAGCCACAATAAATTCTCAGTTTTAAGAATCGGTGTTTAGAAGGTATAATATTGTGTCGGCATGCTAAAAAGTGTATCTACTATGAAATACAAGCGAAAGTGAAAAATCTGCTTTGGTGTTAATGTAGTAAAAATGCTTTTTTTCGACAACTTGAACAGTGGGAAAAACATACGATTGAAAGAAATTTAGATAACGTATAGGCTACATCGAATTGCGTTTACTGCAAACATCCGAAACACATTCCTTCAAAACAGTATTAGTATGAAGTATGTCCTCCTTTAGCAGAAATTGCTTCTTTAATTCGCTTTACACGCACTGCCAATTTAGTGCACATGTTTTTGACTTGATTATAGTGGAAACATTTTTATAGCGTTCTATATCATGCGTTTTTTGGTTGTACAGTTCATTTTACCCAAATTATCGTCGAACCTTTAGGAGGTTACGCTTAAAGGTTTCTCCTTGTAATTTGATGCGGTGGTAATAAACTAACATAGTTATCACTATCTACTGCATCCATTTATTCAAGGTAACTTGTAAGATACGAACACCGCAAACAGGACTGCATGTACTAAATGGCTCGTGCAGGAGCGAGGATATATTATAAACGCTAAAGAAGTTAACTCATAGTAACGATAACAACTTTAATAACGTAACAAGATAAAAGTAAAGTAAATGATATTTAAATTAAGATATTAACAACAGAAACATAACTGATAACAGTGCTAGAAGAGATGAATGACGACAAATAATGTCCGAGCCTTTATAGGACTCAATTCTTCTACGCATGGGCAGGAAGGTTGACTGCGTATGCAGGAATACGCTGTTGCCACAAACCACATTTTTATAGTATTCTATATCGTGAGTTTGGGCTGTACAGTTCATTTTACCCAAATGTCTCTTCAAAATATTTAACAAAGTTTCAACTGAAAATATGTCTGGTGTATTTCCAGACTAATAAAGCAAATTAATTTTATTTTTCAGCATGATAATCTTGACCAATTTTAAATTGTGGAAAGGAGTTAAATTATATTGAAATAACTCGCCAAAAGTTTGTAAGAATCCTACGTTGTAATATTTCAGTGCACTTGGATGAATTCATCATACCTAAGGTGACCGCCTACGTTCGGAACAAAATTTTTGAAAAATTGTATGTTTTAATAATTTGTATTATCAATTATAAACACAAAAATCACCAAAAAGGTTCTAATAAATACAATATTTGAGAAATATGGGAATTTGTAGTAAATTTTAATAAAATTGAACCAACACGGTTAACATTCTACACTATATTGTAATGCAGCAATTCTAATTTTCTTTGCACACAAGTTATAGAGGACAATGATCTATCAAATGAACTAAAATCTCAGAAAAAATTGAAATACAAATAAATTAGGGGTAAAAATATGAGTAAATATGCATTTTTCCATTAATTCGCAACTTAATTTTTCTAAGAACACCTGTAAATTGAAAAATATTTCACGAACAATAAATATTTTACTTCATTTCATTGCTTATACTATTTTAGACATGTGCTGAAAATTTCAAGTGATTGTCTCTGTTAGATTTTAAGATATCATGTTAATGGTGGGGAAATTATCAAAACCGAAGTTCTGAGAAAACTGCTCTTAAAATTTCCTTCTGGTTGGTTTTGCTTCAGACCAAGTATTTTAAAATAGTTATAACTTATTTTCAAATTCACTTAGAAACAAAATATAAACGGATTTGGAAAGATGACAGTCTGAACTACAAGAAAATGTCAAAAAATAATTTTCGCCAAAGTGATCGAAAATCAGTGTTTACAACGTAGACGGATACCTTCTAATGGTATTTGCTAAGAAATAAAACCCAAAAAATCTGTTACATTGAGTGTTTTTCAATTTATTGGACGTTTACGGCTGTAGTATCTTTTCTAATGATAGTTGAAAAACAATCAATGCACCATCGGATAGAACAAACAATTTTCTTTCTAATGAAGTTTGTTTTGAATTTCTAACACAATTTACTGAATTTTGAGAAATTTTTAAATAATAGTCACTTTTATGTTAATTTTTTTATAAGGAATTTTTCATATTCTCGCATCTGACGTTCTAACAACTCTATAACTTTAATTTTTTAAACCTCATAACTGGAACGTTTCTGTCGGATTAAATAAGAACGATTAAAATATCTTATTCCGTTTCTTTTAAATTAATTTTTCTGATCAATTCAAACAGTTTTTTGATAGCGAGATTTGACAGCGAGAGTTTCTACGGACTATAAAGAATGCATTGATGCAATTTCATTGGCTGGTGCTGGGAGGTGACGTAATATGCTTTCTACAATCCGATTCCTTTCGGTGACGTCATTAGAAAGTTAATTGTTGTTTTAAAAACTTTTCATTTTCATTATTTTCTACTCTTTAATCTTTAATTCGTAATTCATCATATAAATAAGCAAAAAAAAGTCACATATTTATAAGAAAACTGGAAAAACACAAAACCCTTTATTTAGATTGCAAAAGTACACTCATCAACGGAAGTTGAAGAGTTTAAAAGTATTTCCATGGCACCTGATATATAATATGGCACCCGATTATCTAAACACTGAAAATAACGATATAGTTAAAATGCAAAGTCTTCAAAATTCCTTTTAAAAAATGAAATCAAACGTTAAAAATATAGACTTTTTAAAGTGCTTCGTAATAAAAACTAAATGGCAAAGTTATAGTAGCATCGTAAATATTTGAGTCTAAAAATGCAGCGATTCAAGAGCCAAGATTTTCTTTTGTTTTGGAGCCAGCGCCCTCTGTCGGCTTGGCAAGTAGTAAAGACAGCTCAGTCGCCCTGTAGCAAGGCCTTCCTTCGGCATCTCTTGCACTTAGCTTCAGGAGAACTTGAAGGCATTCTTCCTTAAATTCCTCAAGCGATTCGGGATGAACGTTGAAGTTATCTCCGCACATTTCGTACAACGCTTCTGAAAATAATAAGAATAATTTCAAACAAGTGAAAAACTGCCAGATTTAGAGTAATTGTTAGTAAAATAAGTAATTCGGAAATTAATGATACTAACAGAAAGAGACTTCACATTTTTCTTACGCAGATAAAGATTATATGGAGTGTTGGGAAAAGTCATTTACAAACTTGAACCCTCTTGCTGGAGAATTTAATTACTATTTAGATGCAACATTTGCAAACATGTTCAAATACCGTTGAACCAAGCGAATTGTTATTTACATTGAAGGTTTTATTATTATAATACGATTCAACGTTTTAAGGGGACATACGACTGTTAAACCTCGAAATTTTTCGACTTTATAAAATATATGTATAATATTCCCTTGTCTCTTCTGAATAATTTGAAACAATCCGCGTTAAAAAATTCCCATAATTATGAAAGTTATGAAGGAAAATGTATCAGCTATTCAACGTAAACAAATATGGCAATATCTTTAAAGCGCTATATCTCAAAATTTGTTTTTTTGATATTGCGCGCACGATATCTCAAGAACTATTGAATATTTTTACATAAAATTTTTACTTAATATGTATTTTGCTATGTTCTACAAACTGAACCATATTTTTGTACATATTTTCCTCCAAAGAAGTTTTAGGAAATGTAGAAAAGATGAAATTTTAACAATTTTTATTTTAAATTCGTATATAAAGTTGAAATTAAATTTAAATGTTAATAAATTGAGGTTCAGTTTCTTAAACAGACTGTTTGGATTACTTAGAAACCCAAAATATTGTGTTTTGAGCAATATTTTATCCGTAATTATGCGCGCGAAGTGACTATATTCTTTTTTCTCCAAAAACAATGCTTGTATTTGTTTACTCTCTCAAAAAATACATACCAATATAAATGTTTGAAAATGTGTGTATTATAAGAGAAAGAACAGATATTTTTCCAGAAAAAAGTGAGTTTGTGAATTATATTGTTTCAGAGATATAATGTATCGAATTTGACAGTTTCCCTGCATTTTTTCGATGTTTAAGAGTCGTATTTAAGAGTTCTAAGTAAACCCATTAGCTTGCGGAAATCTCAGGATGCAGCAGAAAATAGATTTACAGAACACCACTTCATGCCCCTGCGACTATAACCTTTTGGTTATTTAAACAGTGTTGCGGACATGAAGTGGAAGAGACATCGGAAGACGCTCCTTAACAGTCTAGCAAATAATGGTGAAGGCAGAGAGATGGAAAAGGTTACAAAAATGCAAATCTAAAAATCTGGAATAATATACAATAAATTAAGGCGAGTATCATATAAAACCGTATACAAACGAAAACTGTAAAACGGGAAGAAAAATGATTATGAAATGTACAAATATCAACAAACGAGAGAAAAAGAACTAATCAAATAAAGAAGTCCACAAAAACAAACTGAAATGCGAGTTTTAAAACACATTTGTGTCTGTTCTGTTGATTGTTCTTTTCTCCAGAAAGTGGAAGTTCTTCTGTGCGGAAGCGGAGGTGCGCTGTCACTTCGGCGAAGACGGCGCAAACAAAATTCCCAATGTCTGCTTTGCAGGAATGGAAAAGGCTTGAAATGACAGATGGTCATGGATTTATTCGAAGCAGCTCTTGAAATTCATTAAGATGGTGAAGCAATTGTTGGGTTTTAAGTCGGGAGCCTTTGTTGGAAGCGACGTTGCGGAACCAGATTAGCTCATGTTGCTATGCCGGTTTAGTCATGTGGAAGGATTCAAATAGACTTACAGAGGGTTAAGGGTAGATAAAATATACACAAGTCGTTTCTACAATGAAAACAAGGGGTCGGAATAGGGAAGGTCGATCCCTGCAAGCTGCTCTTTGTCAGTGAATTAAATAACAGTAAAAGATGCACCAGATGAAGACAACACATGTTTAATGGAGTACAAATTCATAACAGCAAACACAGGTGCCTGAATAGCAACACAACATGCTGTTCGCAGCATGACTAATACGATGGCAATTAGAACGTAGCAAACCTTTGGAGTAGATTAAAAAGTTAGTATTCAAAGGATTTGCCGTCTGTAGCTATACACTTCATCTCGCGTGTTTTTTTACTTACACATCCGCTGCCATGTCCCGCGCCAGCTCGTGATAGAGATATTCTGATTTTCTATCGAATTATATGACTCCTATACCATGTTAAATATAACAGAGAAGGGGTCGTCTAATTAGATAGTAGGTCTGTTTTGTTGTGCATTTTTGAGTCTGTAGCCGTTACGTCATTGTGTTTTATTTGCTTAGTGTTTGGTTTCGGATTGTGTTTTATTTGCTTAGTGTTTGGTTTGGGATTGTGTTTTATTTGCTTAGTGTTTGGTTTGGGATTGTGTTTTGTATTGTTATAACCGCCGTTTTGTTGAACATTTTTGTGTCTGTAGCTGTTATGTGAATAAGTTCACTAATTGTGTGACATTGCTCTGAAGTAACACCTCTATTTTATATAATTTAATATTTAACTTGCCTTTTTAAATATGGTGAGGTTGTTTGTAGTTGATGCCCACAACCACAATTCGTGCTCATGTCTCTCTTTCCCGAGGAGTCATCAAAAGACTCTACAGCCATTGGGTTGAGCCGACTCTCCTGGGTTAGGGAATGGAATTAGATAGTAGGTGTGAATCACAGACGCTAGTCAAACGGTGTCAGCGGCAGCCAACGTGTCTACACGTTGACTGTCGCGTCACCCATATTCAGGTGAAGCGGATATTCTGGCCTTCTATGGCCCCATTTCCACTATTTCTTAACTACATTAAAGATAGGACATCTAATTAGATAGCAGGTGTGAATCGCAGGCGTGAGTTGAATTGCAAGCTCGGCAGCCAATGTGTTAAATTCATTGGCATGGAGCTCCCTGTTGTGGTCGCCTTTGCGTTTACGACCCAAAGTTCTATTGGGGGAAAATGGCTTGTTTCTCTATGCCTGAACTAAACTTAAAAGTTTTTAAACGATGTTTGAGGACACGCTGCAGTACTTTGAATTCTAAGCTTTTAAAAAATTTTCTTAATGCATGTTTCATGATAAAAAGTTAGCGTGTCCCGAAATAGAATGACTGGTTTTGAAAATGGGTATTAATTTTTTAAGGTCAGAATTTTTGTTAGTACACTTCCCTGTGCTATTACACAACATAGTATGTAATGTTCAATACTCGCATACATTGTTAATATAGTGTTCAATACCGTATAATATTGTACTTCATGATAGACGGTAGAGAATGATGAAAATTTGGACGTTGAATTTTTCGACGCTTACAATATTTTTTCTTTATATATGTCGTATATGAGAAAATAAAAAGGGAGTTTTGTAATGTAAAATCGATATTTCAGAGAAGCAATCAATTTTACAATAAGAATTCCACAAAATATTGCATGCTCATAGAAAGTGCTTAAAAATGATCAACTTGAGATTCTTACCTTTACAAGCTTGATCAGATGGATAAGGAATTACTCTTTTTTCTTCGATGCACTCAACTACCTGGAATCCTATCTTTTCAGCCATTTCTCTGTACTGATCTGCTCCGAATCCGCTCTCGTACATATCCTCAGCATAATGAAGCTAAAGATTGAAAGATGCAGGTAGATATTTTTCATACCAACTTTCGATATAACAGTAGTTAAAGAAGAACAGTTTAGATTCTAGTTCAGATGCAAACATTGAATTTATAAATTAGTGCATCAACAAATACGAAATTAACCCTTTGCATTCGAAAGACGACTCTCAGTCACCATTCTAGATTGTGCATCGTTTTGACGTTTCTGGATTTCGATGTCTAAAAATCTAATTATAATAAGAATAATTTTTCTGGAAAAATGAACTTACGCAAACATATCTTTTACTTACCAAAGCCATAATATGAACTCTTGTAAATCAGTGAATCCATTTCAATTACTATATACAACTATATAAAATTTCTTAAAAATTCTAAAAATATGACATTTTAGGAGCTTATCTTCAAATTTTAGGGCTTTACAGGCAAACCCTACAGTTAATTTAGA
>BGPR01033880.1:0-16758 GCA_013235015.1 Araneus ventricosus
GAAATAAAAGATTCGAAAATAAAAGATATTATTAAGAAATAAAAGATACGAAAATGAAAGATATGAAAATAAAAGATATCATTTCTAATTTTAAAAAAATATCATCTTTCTCATTTATGAAATTATGAATATTTAATTGAATTTAATTCTTCTAATATTGATATTATATCGATTTTGAATAAAAAGTTTAAATTTTTATCAAATTTCTCAACACAACTACTAAGAATTTAAACATTTTCTGTTATAACTTGAAAAAGTGGCACTCGACGTAATATGTTTTGCACTTTTATCTCTGTTGTGGAAACATAGATAAAATTAATAAATAATAATATAAATAGATAATTTATATATATAAATAATTATATGGATTTTTATACAAATAGATCATTTTTATCTTCTTGGCCCGGATTGGCAACTTAATGTATTTAACCTGCTAAACCTCTTATTCTTTATCAATTAGGAAGAATACTACATAAAACTAGTTTGAGAAATTCCCGCGTATGCATAAAATATGAAATAAAATACTATTTAAACGCATTAAAGCACAGAATGATTGAAATCATGTTAAATTTCATTAATTAAATTAAAAATGAATTTTATGCCTAATATTTGGTTCGTAAACAAACCAGAATATTTTAAATTCGCAAATGATTGGCATAAATCGTTTGAAAAGAAATCTATTTTAAAAAAATTATTTTTGTACAACTGAAAGAAGAATTTAAGAATTAAATTACCAGAAGAATTAAATAAATACCAAACAAATCAACTTTATTTGCAAATATTGAACTCGCAATTCTTTATTCATGGCTCCAAAATGACGAACTAAAATTTTCTCCTGCTCAAAAAATAAGCAGCAAAGGAAAAAATCGGAATAAAACAAAAACTATTTAATGGATATGCGTGAAAGTTGTTCACGAGGTAGGTGGGGCATTACTAGACCACATATCAAACAAAAAAGCAAAGACAAACAAACACACATATATTATTGCCGTCGCGGCGCGACAGCCAAATTGGTAGGCAGAATGTGCAATGGGAACCAATGAATGCATGCTTGACAACAGCGAGGTATGCTGGCAATAGTGGCTTTGATCTCTTTTTGTGGCAGTAATGCCCATTCCTGTAGTAAGGCTTGTTGGAGCTCGTGGAGGGTGCGACCTGCAATCTGTCCTCCCAACATGTCCCACATATGCTCAATGGGATTCAGGTCCGGTGATCTAGCAGGCCACGCCATCTGTGGAATGGTTTCACTCTCCCGATAACTCCGCACCAATCGTGCTCTATGCGGGAGGGCGTTATAGTCCATAAATATAGCGTCGGTACCCATTGAAGAGATAAAAGGCCGCACAAGAGGGTTTAGGATTTCGTAGCGATATTGGACAGTTGTGACGGAACCCCCAGCGAACACGAAGAGGTCGGTTCGCCCATTCGTTGTTATGCCTTCCCAGACAAGTAACCCGCCACCTCTGTAATGGTCTCATTCAACGATGTTTGGCTCCCGATAGCGTGTCCCTGGCTCTCTCCATATCACTTCCCCTCGCGAATCGTTCTGGATGTTAAATCGAGACTCATCCGTAAACAGTACATGGCCCCACTGCTCTGGTGTCCAACTACGATGTTCCCGGGTCCAATGCAACCGCGCTCTTACGTATGCTGGGGACAAAGGCACACAAACAACAGTTCGTCGTGCGAACAGTCCTCTTTTATGCTGTCTGTACGACACAGTTTGGCGGGATATGGGACTTCCTGCAGCAGCAGAGAGCTGCGACGCCAGCTGTCGCGCTGTTAGTGTCCGAAGGCGTCTGGCACATTGCAACAGGTAGCAATCGTCTGTCGTTGTGGTGATTATCCGGCGTCCAGACCCACGTCTTCAACTGGCCTTTTGATCCCTTTGGTAATGGATCCACAGCCTATGGATGACACTGCGATGCACATTCAGCTCTCTGGCAACAGCAGATTGTCTTGCACCAGTTTGCAACATACCGACAGCCCTCCAACGCATCTCATCGTGCAAATGGTTTCTTCTACTGATGCTTTCCGCTTTGGCTATCTCGGATTCCGCGGTCGCCGCTATCGCGGATTATCGCTGCTTGCGAACTGAAGCATAGGCCCGGTAAACCCCTTTTTAAGGCGTTGCAGTGTGACCACGGGATTGCGTTTTATGCTAATTTTGATTGCCTATTTGCATCAGGCGATGCAACCTCTACCTCATATGTAAATTGTGTGTTTTGATTCACCGTTTTGCATGTGTACGGCGTATTTTCGTGTTTGTTGCTTAATTTTGGAAGGGGTGTACAGAAAAATCTTCCCGCAATCAAACTTATCATAGACATTTTGCCCACTTATCTAGCAGAAAGAAAGACGCAATTTTGTCTCGATTATATATTCGATATACTAGCTTTAGTCTTAAATGCTACTTAGTATTTAATACTTAGCTTGTTATAGTAAATAGTACTTAGCCAGTCATAAATGTTAATTACTAAGAACCTGCTCAATTCTGACCGATATGTAACCATTCTTTATCTCTTTTCCTTATTTTTCCCTTTACAATGCCAAACTAATATTTAAAATACTCAACACAAGTCTTTATCATTTACCTCCTGAAATTCCTTACGTTATCATTTTTGATTATAAATAACTATATAAAACTTTATCAAAATATATAATAAAATGGTTTTGTTGACCGAATATTTTCCGAATAAAAGATACTTCATATTGTATTCTGCGAGTAACTTTCTGAAGTAATTAACTGTGCTCACGATTTTATCGACACAGAGTATTTGATATTTAGAATTTTGAAAATTTGGATTTAATTTTTTTTATTTTATGTACTTTATTAAGTTCTTATAAGTTAAATTCAGGTATGCGTTTTTTAAGCCATGTGGCTGGCGTAATACAGTGGAGAGTATCTTTTCTGCTTTAAAACTAACAAAGCCTACAACTTTGTACTCTATCAAATTTTAAACTAACTGAAAAGTTACAGAATCATAAAAACCTTAAATCTGCAAGTATATGGTAAATAAATTAAATTATTTATTGGCTCTCGTTAAAATGATACGAAAAAAGTCCAATTTATGCTTCAAATTTTTTTATGATCTCCTAACAAATTGACATGATCGCATAAAACAAATAATGAAGAATGAGAGTAAACCAACTTTAATGGTTATTCGTATTTTTACAGAGCACTTTTCACAATAGGATAAATTCACCAAGCTCGATTCAGATTATATGACTTATTTCACTAATAAAAAAAATAGCATGAGCATTTCCATAAATAATTGGTTAGAACCTAACGGCCTTATTCACCATCGATGGTTAAACCATGATCAGCGGTTAAAAGTGAATTTACACAAACAAGCGAATGCTGACCGAAATGATCGACTGGATGTATAACCTAACTGGCGAGTTGGCGAGAAACTCATTTGGCTCGAAGGCTGAGGATAATTTTAAAAATCGCCAACAACCGAGAGAGAGAGATACCATGCCAAAATAGCAATCCGCTAGGGTATACATTTGGCGACTCACTTCGGTCAGTTTTCGCATCATCATGGCAGAACCATCATTTAACCGCTGATCATGGTTTAACAATGGATGGTGAATAAGGCCGTATGTGTCATAATTTCAAATTGTAAAAATATGTGTGTGAGGCGGGTAGGCAATTTTCATATTACGCGGAAAGTCGCAGATGGAGAAGTTAAAATCTTCAGTCAACAAATAGAAATTTCATGGATGCAGATGTTTTTACTTTATCTTCTTTTTTTCAGAACAAAAGTAATTCTAGCCTTTGCATTCGGGCGTCTTCGTTTTTTTTATTTTAACTTCCAGAAAAAAAATCTACGCAAGCTGAAGAACTCTTCTTCGGTTTCAATTGGTATTGTAAAGCACCTCTATTACGTGAGAAAACTTCAGATAAGTTTATATTGAATAAACTTCCTCCCCATGTTTTTTTTCCGGAATTGTGATAATTGGAAAACAGTCAAGAGAAGACAACTAAAACATCTATAAGTTCAATGATTTAATTGCTAAATTTTCTGCATTTTTAGCTTTTTAAATAAAATAACTTGATTTCATACCATTTTTTCAACAGTTCTTTTTGGAACGGGAGATTTTTAAAAATTTATCAAACGAAGGATGTAAGTGAGGTGTTAAATTGAATTAGTTACACATTGGTGAACCTTTTCATTAAATTTTAAGATATTTTTTAAGTTTATTCATGGAAGAAAAGGTATTTTTTCCGATAATCTGAACATTGTATTTTCATCTTATGTTCACATTCTATTCAGTATTATATATTTTGGTTGTGAAATGAATGATTTTACCTGGAAATTTTAAAACGACGCGTTATTAATTTAATGTTTTGAGTAACAAGATAAATAACTGGTATAAAGGAGGTCAGAATTTTAGCGAAAGCAAACGGAAGTCATATTTTATTGATGTCTTTTTACTTTCTCGTATACGAAGTATACAAAGAGAATGTATTGCAATCGTCAAAAAAAAAATAGATCTCGAGATTTTGACGAATCTCCACGTTTTAGACCTCCCTGAGTCCGAAAAACACAATTTTAGAATTATGTCTGTCTGTGAACACGATAACTCAAAAACTATTAGAACTACAGGGATGAAATTTGGTATGTGAACTTTGCACATAATATGCGGGTTTCTGTCAAATTTGGAGAAAATCCGTTTACTGGAAGTCTGTTTGTGTTCATATGAACACGATAACTCAAAAACTTAAATACCTAGATGGATAAAATTTTGTACACAGTTTTATCATTAGGAATGTAGGTCCGTATCAAACTTTGGAACAACTCTGTAAAAGGTTAGAACTGTCTATCGGTCTGCAAAATCACATACTTCTGAACACGATAATTCCTAAACGCTATAACTTAGATAACTAACAATTGGTATGATGTCTACTAACATTAATTGTAGATCGGTGCCCAATTTTCGTTTCAATCTGTTGAAAAGAAAGTGTTCAAATAACATATTTGGTTTCCTCACCATTCCACGACGCAAAAAAGGCGCGGTCAATGCGCGCGTTTTTTCCCCCCCTGGGTTAGGGATTGGGGTAGTTTCACCCCCTTGTTTGAGCCCCCCCCCCCCCAGTGTTAAAGCGGATACGAGAAAGTTTTGGGGAGACCACTCCCGCTGGTTTTATCAATAATCAATTTATTAAAAACGCAGTTATTGGATTAAAATTCAAAAGTCGAGGAAGATATTTTTGGTAATCGTATTTCGTCTATAGTGGGAAAATATACCAAATGTTGAAGTATCGAAATGAATGTAATATCATTTGAAGGAGAAAGATTCAAATGTTAAAACGGTCTGAGTCCGGTCATAGTGAAATAATTGAGTTACAAATATAAAAGCGATGTTTTCCTGTTTACTTACAAAGCAATGATTCAATAAATCTCAGTTTAACTGAATATTGATATTTTACATTGTTAAAAAGGGAAAAAAGCGATAGATATAATTATATTTTTGCCATTTATATTGATTAGTTTCATCAAAAAACATTATGTTGCACATTATATTCACATTCACATACGTCACCACATCGTTTTAGATGACAATTTATGATAAACTCGTTGCAATATACATTACTGCTTTAGTTTATAAAATATGTTAACAAAACGCTCAAACTATTTTATAGCCTGTAACATATGTACAGATATACTTCTCTGATAAAGAACATGAATAAGACACATAATCTATTTAATAGCATTTACACAAGCATAAAATATCTTCTCTTACAGAATACATTAATAAAACACCATAGCCATTTTATAACATGCAAGTTTGATTGTACAAATTTGTTATAAAGTATAAAATGCCTTTGATTTTAAAATGCTTTAATATAATATCCTAGCTATAAAATAAATTAATATAATACCTTTCTCTAACCTGTAGCACACGTATAAAATGTCTTTGCTTAAAACATGCATGGATAAATCACCTGAGATACTTTATAAAATGAACACCTATATAATCAATAAAACACTTTTTAAATTTTATAATAAACTTCTAAACTTTATAAAATGCATGTTCAAGGCGCATTAGCAACTTTATAGCGTTTATAAACATATAAAATGCCTTCGTTTATAAAATGCATTCATAAAACACATTAGTGACTTTTTAACATGCCACACACGCATAAAATATCTCCGCTCATAAAAAGTTTGATCAAGACACATTAAGCACTTTATAATATTTAACTTTTCTTCAGGTTTTATGAATTCTTCACTAAATGCTTGGAAACCTATTACCTAAATACGTTGCTTCCCATAATGTTCTTCAGTTTTCCCCCAGTATAGTTTTATAAGCTTTACTTATACTCCAGAAATTTGGTAACGCCGTGTGGTTTCCGTAGAAACTCGCATTCCCTTCACAAACCTTTTAGCTCAATTGTGACAAAAGTGCAAATGACAGCTTGTCAGTGCGCGTCGAAGTGTGAATACCCTCTGTATGCCAACGCGTCGGGGGCTTCATTGTATTTTGTTAAGGGAGTTGAATGTAAAATCCATTCCCTCTATAATGTTCTGATGAACAATATTTTGTAAAGTATATATTTGGCTTCATGCTACAAATTTTATCATGAAAATATTACTATTTATTTCCTTCGCTCTTTTAATATTTATCTTATTTATTGTAGGGATTCTAGAACTTTTGGAAGGATATATAAGACGTATTTTTGTTCACAGGAAAAATTCGTGGACTGACATTTAAAAAAAATGTTGAAAGAAATTAGAGGTATGTGGAGTCTTCAGAGCTAAAGTAAAGTGCATGTTTTGCACATTTTGCACTAACACTGCCATGGTAGTGTAGAAATGTTATATTTTCTGTGAAATAATAATGTTATACGTCTAATGATAATGTTATCTATATTATATTTATCGAGAAATATCGGCAACTCTCACGTGGTTTGGTTACGTACCAAGGAGATTCAGACGGTGCGTGCGTCTACAAATTAGCATACACAGGGGATAAATGAAAGTTATTGCTATTTGATTGTTTATTTTATTTATTTTTTAGGCAAGTTTAGCAGCTTCCTTTCTTTTTTTATTTTATGTTGATTCATCGGATTGAATTTTGATATGTCTTTCGTTTTCTTTCTTTTTATTTAATTCATGAGCACAGAACTATTTAGAATATTTCGGTTTTTGTTAAAATGTTTCTTTCTTTTTCGTACTTAATTTTAGAAATGAATATTTATATATTCTATATTTAATATTTTCCCCTTAACCGTTCTTAAACTGAAGGACTCCTTTTACTTAAAGATCTGGTTCACTTTCATATTTTTTTTTATTTTGTATTTCTGTTAGTGGATTTTGCATCATTTTTACTCGACCAAATCGAAAGTTAGTGTCAATTGATTCATCATTTCTGTTTTTCTTGCTTTTTTTTATTGCTCTGGCAATATGCATGAGATTTTCTTCAACAAGTTATGTTAGTAAAAGCGAACAGCCCGTCTTAGACGAGCATAAATCTTAATATATATTCTAATAATGGTGTATTAATGTATATCCTAATAATAATGTATTAATATATTTTCTAATAATGATGTATTAATATATTTTCTAATAATAATGTATTAATATATATTCTAATAATAATCTGTGTAATAATAATTGTGTAATAATAATCCAAGTCCACATTTCACTTGTATCAACCAGTACGCAAGAACAATTAGAATTCTACTGTTATTTTAAATACAGCTAATCAACTTTGTGATCTGTGCCGGAAAATAAATCTCATAGACTTGGTTCACTTTCACTCTGAACCCTCCACATATTAGAAATACGTATTAGATCCATCATATCATGCAGATAAGAAAAAATAAGTCTGAATTAAGCATTACTTACCTTCAACTTAACTCGAGTGAGAGCAGAGCCCTCTACATCCTTTTCTGCCTATGAAGACAAGAACATTTAGATTTCGAGAGAAGCTCAAAATATGGAGTAAGATTACTTCCTATTTGTTTCCTATTTTTTTAACATGAGAATGATTGTAGGTTAATGCTATCTGTAATTTGCGTGTTGCGAAAATCGTTACATCGTCAATGCAACGTGTCATTGTATTTAACCGTCACTACTCTTGGGTAGTAGCTCCTCACAAAGAGAGCGTTTTTTCAAAATTTTAATTAGATTTTCAATCAAATCAATGTAAAATTATTCGATATTTAAACTTTTTCCTCCAATAACTTCTAAGATTATTAACACACGAAAAGGAATTTTTTCACCACTTTAAAATAAAATATAATTTCAAGTGGTACAAATTTTATTTACGTGCAATTTTTCTTTCATTTTAAGAGATTTTTAAAATTAATTTTAAACGCAATTTATAACAATGCTCTTTAATTTTGTAATGAAATTCGAATCTGCTTTATTGTTTTATCAAATCTTTCACTTGCGTACTTCTACAAATGTAAACGTTATGAAAAAAGTCTTTTTTTTAACAATAATTTCAGAGCAGAATTTTCACTTTCGCTTTTATTAACATGATAAAGTTTTTATGTTTGAATTTTTCTCTGTAAATTGCGTGATGTAAAAACCATTAGGTACAGAATGCAACGGCTGATGCAATCATCGAAGTCAGAGAAGAAAACTAGATAGAAGAATCAAACTTAAAGCATTATCATGCTATGATGTTTCAGACTAGAGTTTTTTACTTGTGTTGTGTAGTTGCAAAAGAAGCCATCTCCATTTTTTTCACAAATGCGTTTCTTTAAAGATTTTAAGTCTATATAGTCTCTTATACCACTTGACAACACGAAAATGTTTCAAATCCTGCCCTATTCAAGTTTAAAAAGCGAAAAAAGTCAAGGTGTGCTGAAGAACTGGCCATCTCCACTAATGGATACGGATTCAAAACCAGCCATCTACAGATCCACCAGGAAGCGCAGCGGTAGTTTCGTGTAACTTCGCCAAACGCAGGCATGTAGCTGTTAATGTGTACCCTGCGATAAGTTCCAGTTTGGTTTTTCCGAATTGTTGCACTTTTGAACAAGATGGAGAAAAGTATTGAAGTTATCCTCATCAGATACGGTATTGTAAAAGAGATTTGGGTGGAAGCGAGAGGTGGAAAAGCAGCAAAAGTAGGCTCTATTCAAAACAATTCATTTATTTGTGTAAAAAAGTGGATGTGGAAGACGACTATAAGACAGGAGGGACGTAAAGACCACGGAAATGTCTATTGTGCCTTCAGGAAGGAGAAGGCAGACCAAAGATCAGCGGCATTTGAGCCAAAAAAGAATGCTGTGATCTCTCATAAATACGTTCAAGTGCGTGGAATTTTACTTCTGTAATATAATATACAGACTAAGACTCGTGTGAGAAATAAAAGTTGTTACTATATAACTACTGTTATTGTAGTGAGCCCCTGGAGAAGATGTAGCCATAAGAATCTGATTTTTTTTATGATCGAATATATTTTTGTGGGATACCTCCTTATTTCAATAATATTTGGATAAAATTATTATGTCTCCTATTTTCTATACAATTTGGCAAATTTATTTAAATTTCAGATTGTTTCAAAACTGTCCATATCCAAAACGAGCTGCACAACTGTCCATCTCCAAAACAAAACATTAAATAGCTCCCCCTCCCACTTCTTCATGCCTCATTACCATAAATTGCACATTTTACTTCACACTACGATACACCCCTGACTCAAGAGATAAAAATTTCCGGTTATCAGTTTGCATGGGTGTGCGTAGAAACTTTATTGGACAAAAAAGATTGCAGGCAGTGTTTAAACATCGACGAAATACATGTGAAAATTATAAAGCAATGGAAAATGAGCTATTTACAGGTGAAAAGAAAAGCTCGTGAAGCAGAAACAATTTTAAGACAGGCTGCAAAAGTTCACTGCCTTTAAAATTTGTAGGAGGACCGATTAGGATCCTAGGTATTCAACCTCTAGAGGGTCGGAGTCCATCAGTCTGAGGTCTTGGTGAAGGAGAGAAATCTGGGTCGGAGTCGGATGAACTGGTTGAGTCCGGTTGCTGTTCTATGAGGTTCTCATTTTCAGTGAGGAAAGATATCAGTTTAGCTATTTTTATTCTTGATAGTTTATTTAAAAGTAAGTTTTTCCACCGAAGTAGAGTATTCACACTGCCCGAATGCATCGAATACCATATAGTATTTTTTAAAATTTCATTTTGAGTAGACGTGACAGAAAATCCACTTTTCAGAAGAATTTTCTGTTTCAGAGATGGTCAGTCTATACAACTCACTTACAAACTCTGTTTCTTAAGTTCGTTTTTTCAGCTGTGTCCCTAATCAGTACAGTATCTCTTGCGGTCAGACCACTATGAAAATTGCACAAATCAGATGAATTGCTATTCATGTAGTCATGTTTTGAACATTATAAATGTGTGTACGTGATATCAACAAATATGCAGAATCAATTCATTTACTATTGCGAAAAAAAAATTTAAAACGTCAGTACTCTTCTGAGGTGCATCAATACTTTTTTAAAAACGAAATCTATGAAGCAATAAAATTAATGCGCTATTTTTACTTTCATTTTTTGCTACGAATTTTCTTCGATAAATTGTTGGAGTAATAGTTGTTTGAAATCCAATTAATTTGCTCAAAAATTTGTTCAAGAAAAATATTAATGGCCCAAAATGTAATCTGCTTTATTTTTATCCTTTTTTTCTTCGCAACCTTCGTACGTTTTATTCCATATAAAAAGTTTTAACGGATTAGTGTTTAAAAAAATCACATATATTTTTTGGCAGTAATGGATTTTTTAAATACCTTAACATTGCATGATTCACGGCTTTGTAGGATATTCTTTAAGAATGACTAGTCAACGCCTGTCCGTTAATATTAAGCTAAAACACCACAGCTTCATGTTTTTTAAAGTATTCTTGCTGTAAGGTATTTCTGCGTAATTTTGCTAGACTTTAAGGCGCAATGGACGCTTAAAAAAGTTAAAAAATATGTTTCTCAAAGACATTTTTTCAACAGTATTTAATAAAATAAAGTCAAGCCTTGAAACGTAATGTTTATTTAGTAAATGCTCCAGCAGTTTTTGTATGAAAGCTTTATTAATAAGAACAGCTTGTCTCCTTCATCTTTTTTTTTTCTTTTTAATAAATCTTAAAAATTATGTGAAGACTGTAAATTCTAAAAAATAAACAACTGCAATTTTGAAAAAAAGTATCTATACAGGACAATTATATTCATATATATATATGCAATGTAAAGAAATATGTTGACATGAATTTGACAAGGTCGTAATAAAAAATTATCGCATTAATTTTTTCCCATTAAATTCAGAGAAGTGTTTGTTCATACAATAATTTCTCTGTTAAAAATAAAGGTGGTTGTTCATCAAGCCCTTCCGAATTTTGTAGGCATATAAATTTACTCTCAAAATCGTATAATAATAATAATATCTTTCAAAAGAATTACTTTACAGAAAAGTTTTCAGGACAACCAACAACTTGTCCTTGTTTTTGAATTTATAAATCTGGGCAGTTTTTCTTTCGTATTGTTTTCCTAGTAGGAGGATGTATCGGAAAATACAACTTCTAGAAATGGCAAGAAAGATTGAACCACAACATTTGATTTCTCCAATTCTTTCAAGAGACTGGAAAGAAATCGCTTCGAGGTGTTCTGGGGACAAAAGAAAGTGGTTGTAACGAAAGTTGTGTGTTTCGACTTTGGAATTTGAATTTAGTTTGAAGCTGGACATATTGATTTTTAAAACTCCAAAACCAAATTTCGAAAACATCAGTGTTTTTTTTAAAAAAGGAACTAATACAGCCGTGAGCAACGAAAAGGCAGTACCTACTTTTTTTTACAAATATCTAATTATAAATTTAATTGGACAAATAATATTGTTGAAAAGAAGGTAATTTTTAAAAATGTGCAGCAGAGAGACATGACTGTGCGCTAGTTTTTTCTATTGCGTCTTTCTTTAAGTGATTGCATCAGCCTCGTGAATAAAGCATGAAATTGGTACGTTTTCATTAGCCAGTATTGTGTTTGTGCATCTTATTCTGATTTTAATATACTTATATATTTACTAGAAAATCACCCATCATGGTATGACGGGTGCAAATTGCTTCTTCATTCGAGAGATTTCCCGTCAAATTTGACGTGATTAAATACGTATGTATGCGAGATAAATGTTTAAACTTGATTGAAAACAAATAAAATAAATATATGTTTTATGACAGGAAATATATTTTTATTTACATATTTCTTTATTCAAAAAACCTTTTGGTAAGCAACATTACGTGTGAAGTATTTTTCATTGTTTAACAACTTTATTATAATTCAATAATCATGAAATTCTTAGCTTGTCAAACGTAAGTCAAAAGTTAAAATTTCAAAGGGACTCTTTTCCGAAATTATAATCAAAACAAAGAACTTCTCTGCTTCTCAAACGTTGCCAAAAAATATTATCAAATTATATCATCATGATTGCAATAAATAATTAGATGCATCGTTGCATCTAAACTATTTCAAGCGTATGATATACCACTGACGTGATTTACTACTTTCTATTAAAAAACGGAAATTAATTTGAAACATATGATTAATATAATTTAAAATTTCTCGGGAACTATTGAGAATAGCGAGATAAATTTTATATCAATCGATAGAAACTTTTATTTCACTATTTTAGAGCTATTAAATTTAAAATTAGAACGACAAGTACTCTTTTAAATTTAATATGAATGAAATTTAGGTTCTCTAATAATGAAATTATGCTCTCAGTGCTATGGCGTTAGTTTTATTTTTGGTGACGTCAGAGCCTTGCCGACAGACAGATCTGGGCTATTATATTAGTAATAAAAAAGTTTTGCAAAAATTATATTATAATATCAAATATTTACTGCTGTTTATAAAATTTAACATTAGTATGGGGTGGATGGAAGTTGCTTGCCTTTTTGAAAAATGTTGTTGTTACATGATTTAGAAGTTTTTTTTTTCAAAATTTGTGATAACCATACTTTTTTATTCTACTTAGAAGTGCCTGAAGGACTGAAGAATAAGCGATGCATCTCAAAGTTCTAAATAAACAATCTTAATAGCTTAATAAGATTATTCATATGATATAGGTGATGTTCGTTTATTGCTAAGCTTTCTTAAGTTGTTCAATAAAAAAATAAATAAAAATATTCATTTTACTTAAGATAAAATTTGATAAATTCTATGAACTTTTGGGCATTACCATTTCTTCCCAGCAGCAAATTTAAATACGATAAATTCATGGAGACAATTCATCGCAAGAATCACAAAAAATAGCGACATAAAATTGGCTTACGAACATGCACGAAGGCATCAAGAACGGCACCTGATCTCGAAAGAAAAAATATCTGCATGCTTCTGTAAAATAACTTTAAAAATTTTCAAATTAAAGAAAAATCCTGGGAAATAAACAGCAAAAATTTTTCAACTTATGCTTAAAAATCCCTTCAATAATATTAATAGAATTTTGAAGCATGTTTTCAAATCGCAGATATGGTTTCTAGATAGAATTATTATAATAGGAATTTTTAGCTACATAACAGAGGATCTACATACCTGTAAATCCTATTACTATAATTTTAAAATTTTTATAAAATCATTAGCAATGCATATACAATATATTAAAAATTAACTAATTTCAGCAATTGTTCCCGTATGTATCATTTTTTACCATCCTGTCTGGGATATTCAAATCAATATACATGTTAGTGACCCTCTAGCCTCTAGTTGCTTTTCCGTCTTAACAAAAATTTTCTGCAAGTAACATTTGAAGCAGAGACAGACTAGGTATATGTACGCGCATTTTTTGCAAGAGAAATATGAAGGGTATTTTTTTCAACATCCGATGGGATATAACATAAAAACAACTGTGAATAAGAAAATGCTTTTATTACTAGGAGTCAAATACAATCACGGCTACTTTTCGACACAGTCACGTTAAGAATGAGATATTTGCCATACCAGTGGACGAATTCTCTAATACCCTCTTCATAGAAGGTTGCCACAAGCCTGCTGAGATAGGTTTCCATAGCGTCTTGAAGGTCTACGTTGGTGCGGAACGCTGACTTCTTAGACCTCTCTTCAGCTCTGAAGAAAGGTGAAAGACATTTTCGTCTCTTTCTCAAATCACTTAGTCAACTTTCTGAACAAGGTCTTCACAAGTGACAGTCTTGCGTTCTTGTCTACCTTCATCGTGAGCATCAGTTCGGCCATCTTTAAATGTCCTACACTATTCTTGAACAGCACCGTCTCTCATAAAGTTTGCTCCGTAAACAAGGCTCATTTTGTAATAAATCTATGCGGCGCTATTCCCGTTTGCTTGTAGAAAACCTATGAACGCTGCTCAATTTGCACTTGGCGGAAGAATCAAGCATGCAATTATTTGTCATTCGATGAATATATATATCATTTTATAATATTACCTCATGAAGTATAGAAAATATTTCACATCCTGGATCGAGTAGAAGAACTGACAGACCACATAAAGATTTTGAAAGTTGCCTCACCATTATAAAAAGACGACAAATTCAATACATCCTGGATACTTTGAGCCAAGAAGAGATGTCGATGGTGACTGAAGTACAACTTCGCAAAGAAGATAAAATAGATTCAGCAGCAATTATATAAGAACTGTGCAATTTTTTCCCAGACGTGGTACTGCAATAAAAAATACGAGGAAGCGTTTTACAAGCGATAAACAAAGTGGTCTATAGGAAGACCAAGCGCTTGATGGTCGACGCAAACAGTGACGGGCGATTGGAGGGCGAAAGTGAGGCTGCATATATATATATATATATATAGTTATATTTTATTGTTGAAGCTGTCCATTAGCAACACTAGTTTTACGGTTATGATACTAATTATTCAGTTGTATGAAATATATCTTTCAATCGCTTTTTGCAAAATTCTACTGTATTGTTTCTATTAACGCTCAACTGGGGATGTGTGGTCTCAGAGACCGCTAAGGATGGTTTACCCATCACCCATACTCTATTTTTAGTTCAATTGAATGGATTCGTCCTGTAGCTACTCATTTTGTGATCTTGATTACACGTGTACACTTTCTTGAAGTTTCGGTGCTGCTTTTTTTAATATTCCAGTTATTTGGTTCTGTGCGGTCTAAGAGACCGCACTTCCCTGATAGTGTTCCCATATTGTGAAAGGCTTATAGAAGGGCACTGAAACTTAGTCCTTTGAATATCACCCAATATTCTGATCCTCTTTATGACGCAGAACTTCAAAAACTTCGAAATGAAGTAGGAAGCGATTTCAGTGCTGAGGATTTTTTTTTATGAAAGTTCACATTCGGCTAATTCTGAATTATCCAAATTTTAAGATGGATTTTATCAACAGGAAAGTCAACCTTCTTCATGCGAAAATTATTATTATTGAAAGAATCGTTTTAAAGGGTAATTTGTTGAAACAAAACGAAATGTTAGAACTCCTGCCCATAATATCATCCGATTTCCAGAATTTGCCTGTAGCTATTTTCTATAGGCTATACACTATAGGATATGAGTATTAAAATTTCATACATTTTGCTTTGAATTTATACTGTAAACCTGTTATCAAAAGAATACAGTGCCCTAAAAGCTCTCGCGAGAGAATTAGTTTCCTCTAAAATAAAAAGAAAATCGAAAATCCAAGAACAATCAAGAATTGCGAATGATAATCAAGCGAGTTTTAGGAAGTGATATGGAGGTCCAGGAGAGAATAATAATCCCGGAAAACCACCAATTTTTAAGTGAAGAAAATATGTAATTTATGTACACTAAAGGATGAAATGAAAAATACAAATGTATGCATATTTTATGAAACACCTGGCATGTTTAGAATGAACTCAAAAATTTTGCTATGGATGTGCACAAAAATCTGAACTGAAATAATTCCGTGTGAAAACAAGTCAGTTTTATCCAATGTCAATTTTTTATATTTTGTGTAATTGTTAATTTTTTCATTATATTATTTTCGTCATACATTTTTATTATGAAAAAAAATAAATATCACTGAAAAATAAAAAAAAAAGTATTTTTATGTTTTTTTAAGATTAATTTTAGTTATAATATATATCCCGAGAAAAATGTGTGCAGCAAAATAATTAATTTTTCTGCCGATAATATATTTTGTAAAATTTAAAAAATATTTTTATATTAAGAGAAATTTCTACAGAATATATAGGCAAAATTTCGTACTGGTATTTTTGTTAGAAAATTTTGTTGGAATTTTTAAAAAAATGCTATCTCGTTGACCACACCTCCCTAAATCCAAAATTCTCACCTCCCCAGTTTAGGGTTAAATATTTCATGGAATCGCCTTATGACAACACTTTTATTCACAAAATATCATCAAGAGACAAAAAAGCACGATCAAATTGTGAGAGAAATGAAGTTAAATTGGTCACAATAATTTTTTAAAAATTCTTCAGGCACATGTTTTATTTTAAGCTTTAATTCTACGTAATTACATAAAATGGTTTAGAATTTACACTCAGAAAAAAAGGATTCAAAACAATATGGAATTTAACACAAACAAAATCCACACATCTTGAAATTTGCTTGTTACAACAGATGAAAACATATTATTACAGTGACAGACAGAGATAAAGGACGGAAATGAAGTTGTTTCCAAACGCAAACCCAATACAAAAAATTGATTACATAGAACCAGAAAGCCATAAAGATGCAATTGTCGAACAATTTAAACTACGTTGCCGACAGAAAGAATTATTCTAATCAATTTACCAATAGTTTGTTCATAATTATCTATTGCA
>BGPR01033881.1:0-16758 GCA_013235015.1 Araneus ventricosus
GAAATTTCTATAGACATCGTTGATTCGAGGAAGAAATCAGACCACGGTAGACTAGTAGTAAGGTCCCCCCCTCCGAATGGTTCCAGGCTCTAAACCCGATTACGTTAAAGATTTGCCATGTATTAGGGGCCTGTTGCACGTTAAATCAAACTTACAGAGGCAAATGTTCTCCCGCTGGTGTGGTTCGGAAGTTTGGAGAGCGGGTGCTAGCTCATGTGTCGTCCACGTCATCTGAACGCGGTTCAAAAGTACGAGATCCATCCCAGTGCAGTCCTTTCGTTGACTCAAGAGCGTAGTTAATATAATTAAACTACACTGGTGGAAAAAGCCGGTGATGGATTTTTCTAGGTATTTAGATATGCCAAAAGTTGGTTCAATATAATCCAAAAGCGTCGATTCTAGTTCAAGTATTAATAAAATATGTTGGCCAATAATTCTGCGTCGATATTTTTTCCGTCTTCCTCTGATATGATTAGAGCTTTAGCTTTCCGTTCGTCGGAGTATAAAAGGAGGTGTATTTATAGGAATTTGTACTCTCACGCGGCCTGTTTTCGTGCAATCTTTTCCTTTCCTGCGAAACTCATTTTATCAATTTCCCAAGCAGAAGAGTAAAGATATGCTGAAGCAATATCTTCCCCAGCTCTGTCTGATATTCTTTATCTGTCGCAAGTTCTTCAAAGTAAATTGTAATCTACCTTACTGTTTGTCACAGTAGGCTAATCGACAGGAGACGACTATATTGAGGCTTGTGACTGTGGTTGAAATACATCGTCAGTACAGTAGACACATTAAGTTTTTCTGTTCTTCCTTTTTGAAGCTCCTATCAAACCTACAATTATGTCGCATTGTTTTTCATGTACGAAGAAAGTAGCGTTCAAAGATGGAATCCTAACTGGAAATTTTCTCGAATAAAACTACGCTCGTGACTTGGATATCAATTCGTAGGGAATTAGACTTCTCAGAATGAAATAATATTTCACACGTGTTTTCTTTGAGAACATTTAACACCTTTTTATTGCTGTGTCCCTTAAAAAAGGAGAAAAAAGTTAAAATGACCCACCCTACTAACCAAGCAGAAGTTAGAGACAACGGACCAGGAACGGAGTGAGGATCGAAACCGTAAAGAATTGTTCTTACGGAGAAATCCAAGATGATGCAAAGCATCGAAGATTGTTAGAAATATTAAATTCTGAGCCATTTGAAAGTTAAAAAGGTTGGAATGGAAACTTAGGGTTATCGGATTAATGGAGAAATCGCAAACAAAATCAACTTTGGGGTCCGCATTTTCGTTAAAGTTTCGCAATAAAAGAACTAACATTTTCCACATTTGGCAACAAATCCCCCAGAAAATTTGGTAATTTAATTTTGGCAACCGCACCGTATTTTAAAATATAGCTGTAGTGTTGTTGTCATTCAGAACCAGATTTCCCATAAGGTCAACCTAGGTCATGACCAAGAGCAGTGATGGCGGACCTTGTTGAGATGCGGGTCATTTTTTATACTATCCCGTGGGTCTCTCAGTAAATGGCGTCACTGAGAAAGGGGTAAGGGCACAGTAAAGAGGCTACAAATTATTGCACTGGTGCCAAACTTATGGCCCGCGTCTGAGACATTGACCCACGAAAGCTTTTTAAATTACCCACACGTCGAATTTTATGCACTTATTTTTTATAGCATAAAGGAGAGAAAAGAGAATCATAAATATTTTTTAAAAAAGTATAAATATATAATGTCGAATTCATAAAAAAAATTCCAAGTGGACGCTGGCTAACTGATTTCTTATAGTATCACTGCACCCCTGTAGGACGCATGACAGTCAGTCATAGGTGGTAGTCTTTCTACCACAACCACAACCCCCTTCCTAGTCACGCCACCAACTAAGTGACCCACGGGCTAGTATTAAAAAATAATGAACAAATTTGACCCACTTCTCAAAAAGTTTCGCCATCACTGACCTATTTATAACACAGATGCAACGAATTTGCGCTCCAAGTTTATGACTGACTGTCATAAGTCATGCACAGCAGGGTGGGCCGAAAAAACACTTTTTTCGAAATCGCTATTCTAATAGTGCGGAAAGGGTTATCTCTGGGTTCAATAAAAACGGTCTAAAATATTTTTTTGATTGGGTAATATCTTCTGCCTCCGCATCGCACTTGGATTTTGGAAATTTGGGTAAAAATTGGTAATTTTTACTCGGCGTAGGAAATGTAATTATTTTTCAATATTACTATTCTAATTGTGTGGAAGAGGTGCCCACTGGATTTAATAAGGAAGGTGTAAAATATTTTTTTCGATCGAATAATAACTTCTGTTCCCGCATCGCAATTGAAATTTTGCAATTTTTGAAGAAAAGTGCACTTTTTTTGTCTTTTCATACTGGAAGTGAAAGGAGGGGAGGGGGGAGGTTCACATTCCTTTGCACTTGTTCGTAGTGTTCTGAGAATTTCATTTTCCGTATTGTCGTGTCTTGTGGTGCTACTGAGTCATTTGGTGGGTTTATCTGTGTGTGCGCGCGCCTGGGAAAAGACCTCGTTGTGCCTTTTGCTACAAGTTCGCGCTAAGAAATCGGAATTGTGTGTGAGTTTTTAAATTAGGCTCTTCGTTCTTTTGATTTGATTGATTTGTTAATAGACATGACATCAAAAATCAGTAAGCGGAACAAATTTAAATGTCCAATATTTGGAAGACCCGAAGATATCTCTCAAATAAATCTTCCTACATACGAATATATGTTACGTTGCTGCTTCTTTGAGGGATTAAATCTTGCACCCAAAACTGGGAACAAAGATCCGACTTTCTCGAGAATTGCGGTAAATATTGCAACTAAAATTGAGTCTGTATGAGCAAAAGCAAGCACTGCCATTCCCGTTGTGAACCATTCTCGAGTACTGCACCTGATCCATACCTACCATGGAATATATACCAATTTTAAGAAGTCTTACAAAAGAGATAATACCAGTTAGGCTTTCCAAACAAAGATCAAAGAATTTCGACAAGAAGCATGAACAAAATTATTTGTCATTGCGGACGGCAAATGTATTACTTTTGAAGATTGCACATCCTAACGTACTAAAAAATTACCTCGAAATGAGCATAATTTCCTGAAAGATCAACAGACAACGAGACTTCTTTACATCGGCTCGCTTGACATTAATGAAACAAAACGACTTCAGAATATTGCTGATAATGCTGATAGACAGGCTCACAATTTAAATCATACACAAACAACGCCTAACGCAGGTGTATGTAGATTATGAAGATGAAGAAACGGATTGTTCTTCAGATATATCCTGGGTAGATTTAAATCTGAACACTTACAAACCATCGACATCGAACCATTTAATCTCACTTACTGATCCTAAGTACAAACAATTAACTCCGTTTGTATCTAAATCATCAGAAATTCGACTAGGCCTCCCTTCAGCTGCTGTGGTTGGCGACAGGTTTGGAGTCTCGAACAGGGTTGTGGCTGCAATTGCTTCAAGTGTTCTTCACAATGTCGATCTCATAACTAGCAACAACTCAGATTTGGTGGTTGACAATAACAAGCTGCGAAGGGAAAAGGCTTAAAGTTTCAATCTTTAATTAAGTGAAGCTCATGTATTGCCGTTGAAAGGGCTGTATTTCGATGGTCGTAAAGATTCTACATTGATAGAGGAGAGAGTAGATACTAAAAGATCACGAGAAAAACAAAAGATAAATACTTATCTCTTATTGAAGAACCGGGTTTACGTTACATTACTCATTTGAGCCAATCATTTGGCACCGTAAAACAGATTTCCGCGACTATTCTCGAATATTTTGAAGGGATCACACGAGATCTTTCTTAGCTTCTGGCAATTGGCTATGACGGCACATCTGTTAATACCGGTTGGAAATACCGTGTAATTCGGTTCAATTATTATTACTTCTCTACCAATCCTCCGCGATATATCCACTGCCGTATTTAGTTCCATTGTGCGTGATAAGAAAAATCCATCCTCACTTCCCATGTCACACACAGGCAGTGGAACGGTGTGTCAAGTTAGTGACAGACGCATTCGCAAAGGTATATGGGTTTTAAAATAGAGACGTGTTCATTAGATCCACATTCTTTTCCCGATCAATTATGCCTGAATTCGATCATAAGGCTGATTTCAAGCCTCTTCCTGCTGATTAAGTGTAAGTAAACTTTTGGTATTGGCATGTCATAACATTCTACGGTTACAATATTCTTAACAAATATTATATTAATATATTGTGACTCAGCGATTATTTAATGATTTCCAGGCAATATAATCAATTGTACAATACAGCACAACAATAAACAGTCCATCTATTTTTCATGTTTGATTTATTTCTCTAACACATAAAAAAGTGCACTTTTCTTCAAAAATTGCAAACTTTCAATTGCGATGCGGGAACAGAAGTTAATATTCGATCGAAAAAATATTTTACACCTTTCTTATTAAACCCAGTAGGCACCTCTTCCACACTATTAGAATAGCAATATTAAAAAATACATATATTTCCTACGCCGAGTAAAAATTGCCACTTTTTACCCAAATTTCCAAAATCCAAGTGCGATGCGGGGGCAGAAGATATTATCCAATCAGAAAAATATTTTACACCGTTTTTATTGAACCCAGAGAGAACCCTTTCCGCACTATTAGAATAGCGATTTCGAAAAAAAGTGTTTTTCGGCTCACCCTAATGCACAGGTGAAGAGATACGATAGAAAATCAGTTAGCCAAAGCCCACCCGGAAATATACTTTTTGTATAAGTTTAGCATTAGATATTTATACTTTATTTTTTTTAATATTTTTGATTGTGTGTTCTCTTTTATGTTATAAAGAATAAATCTATAAAAATTCACGTACGGATCATTTATGAACCCTTCGAGAGTGAGTGTCTGACACGCGGGTCATAGGTTCATGAACTGGAGTCTTGGGAATCAGGTGATAATTCTAAAATACAATTTACTTATATTGGCTTTTATTCATCTCTCAGCTTGAATGCATTTGTACGCTCTGATGAGCACTCACTCTGATATTTTTTTTCTCCTATAATATTTTTTCACAGTTGGATAGCAATATTGCATAATAGTCTACGATGTTGTGCAATATTCGCATTTTATAGAAATATTCAGAAAATTGCACAATATTGTTCAAAAATATGTAGCACGTAGTCAACTCAGAAACGAGGAATGCTGCTTATGATATTTTAAAAGAAATTTCTTTTAGTAATTTTTTAATGAAATTTTGTACTCGATTTTTACTCATTTATTCAGGTGTTCGAGTTATGAAACTTTATGCTGCGGTAAATTTTCTGCTTCGGAGTTTTCTAATCCCGATTCCACTAAAATATCTACTGTTTTTGTAGCAGAGCATCCAAGAGCCTTCAGATGGTGTGTCGAGAAAATTTTTAGAGAGGTTGCTGTCTTTGTTGTCCTCATCATCTCACCACGTTTGAAAAATGAGGTCTTCCTAATGTAACTCTTGTCTAGCTTCAAAACTGGACTTTAATATAACAAAAAAACTGAAGTATAACTCAGAGCCAGAGACTGCAAACCAGTTCAGAATCGAGTAGTGGTTCGAAAGATGTTTTTAAAAAATATCCTTTTGCGTCTATTAATAATAGTTTAGTGGACGGATTGGTCAGATGACGAGGACGACATATGTTTTGACATTCCTTGTTCAAGCTTCTACTGAGGACTCTTGACTCTCGTTGTCAGATCAAACTTGTACTAGGCGCGCATAAACGATTGTTATTCGATGGAATCGGGTTTCGAACATGGAATCTTTCGAAACCAAACATTATTCAAGAGACCACCACAACCCTTTTGGCTTCTGTGGAAACCAAGATCTTTTCTACAATTTCAGGTGCCAGCACTTCTGAATTTTAGTAGTATTAAATCGTCAGAATTCAACGCTTGTTTAAATCAAATTGTTTTCAATTAACGAAGAACAATGGGTATAAAAACAATTTATACTATAAAATATATTGATACTTTGGTAATTTTGCGCATTCTTAATTCAATGAATGAGGCAAATGATTTAATTAACGATATAAACTTAGTTGTGCTGAAATTATTCTGTGTAAAACATTCAGTTTCATTCAGTTCTCAACACTCATGACACTCAAGAGAATCACTGTTATTATCGATTATCAAATATGAATCTTTTAGCGAAGAATATTTATCGTAGAAATATTTAAGTCTTCTTTATTAAGAATATGTATTTTCCATGCAAATATAGAATGTTTAAAATTAAGAGCAAATCATTAAAACCTGCCATTAAAATCTTTGTCTCAAAGAAGAAAAGAATGAATATTTCTTCTTTTAACACTAAGAGATAAAACTTTTTCAAAAAAAAAAAAAAAAAAAACCTGACATAAAAATTCATTTTTACTTTTCTTGATAGTTAATCCACTTGAGGCTTAATTATTTTTCTTTTTTTCGTAAATTGAATTCTTATTATTCGTAGCCTCCTTACTTTCTTTCTTCATCTTCAATTAAAACCCAGCAAGTAATAAGCCCAAATTAAGAAACTTTTTATGTGGGTTCTTTCCTAAAATTAAATCCAATTATTTTTTCTGTGTGAATGCATTAAAGCTTCGTATAATCCAGCAAACAAACCCCCCTTTTCACAAATTCATGATTCATAAACTCTCAACTGCTAATGTCACAAATTTTCTCAGATGTAAAAGGTTTTTTTTGTTACAATACTAGCAGAAATACTTTACAATTTCTTTCTTTAAGTATTTTTTTATTCTTGCGGCGGACTAATTAATTAATACTCACTTTAAATTATTTCTTTAGTGCCTGTGGTTAAGGGGTATACTGGTATAAGTTACTTAAATTAAAATCTGAAGGAATTTATTGAAATGATTGTATATACTAATGAGACTTTTTCAAGGTTCATTTGTTTTGCCCAACGCTTGTTCCTTAAAGAACGAAAATGTATATTTCTATGAATTCACAAAGCTTTTTTTTTTATTTTAAAATATTTTACAACCAGATAAAATATCATTTTGAAGTAATTATGATTGCGAGCTAAACTTTGTCTAATTTATTTTGAAGCTGCTTTTGTATACTGCAAGAAATACAGGAATTCAAATTAATTTTAAAAGAATTATTTTATTGGAATTATTTTAATCTTAATTTTATTCTCATCTTTTTAAGCTTATCTTAATTTTATTGGACTAATTTTAAATGCCGAACAGTTTCCAAGGAGCTTTGTCATTATTATTTTGATTTGTTCAATTTTTTTATATAACCCGAACGAAACCACCTCAAAATGAATTCATCGAGTTAAATATTTTCCGATATTATGAAATATCTGGAAAAGTAGTTTTTATTTGAAATGTTACTGATTGCGAACAACAGTTTTATATATTGAATACGAGTCTGTTATAAATTGAAAGTTTCTACAGTTGGGGAAGTGTTTCTACCTACTTAAGTTAAGATAATCGTTAATTGTTATTAGAGGAACAAGCGTATATTTGTCTACCTTCTAAGTTTGACTGTCTCTTTTCCTCACTCTGGTTGAATGTTTAATTTGTAATACGCAACACTTACAATATTTTGAAATAATTTAAATAAGCTTATCTATATTAATTGGTGAAATCCACTTTCCTCAATTTACAATTTTAACCATTTAACTGTTTCTTTTTTTTCAGACAAGTAAGTCCAAATATGTCACTTTTTTACTTTTAACTTTACTTTTTACTCTTAAGTATTCATAATAATGTAATTTTCAAAAATTTCGAACTCGAGATTTTGATGAATCTTCACGGTCTAGACGTTCCGATGTCCCAAAATCATAAGTTTTGAATTATGTCTATCCGTGTGTCTGTGAACACGATAACTCCAGAACTATTAGAAATAGAGGGATATAATTTTTTTATGGTCTTTACATAAGATTGGAAGATTTATTTCAAATTTTGGACAAAACCAGTGCGCGAGAAGTCTGTCTGTCTGTTCGTGTTAATTTCAACATGATAACTCAAAAATGTAAATAGCTAGATAGATAAAATTTGGTACACAGTTTTATCATCAGAAATGTAAGTCCGTATCAAATTTTGGACCAATCCGTCAAAGGGTTGAGTGTCTGTCGGTTTGTATATTCGCATGCTTGAGAACATGATGCCACTTAAACACTATTACTTAGATAAATGAAATTCGGTATGTCATTTTTTAACCTTAATTGCAGATCTGTTGTCTGTGTCCAATTATTCGTTTCAATCGGTTGAGAAAAAGGCGTTCAAATTGCATATTCGGTTATTTCACCATTCAACGACACAAATAAAGGCGTAACCATTTTTCCACACATATGTTAGGGAATCGCGCGTATCACTGCTGTTTGCCGTATGTTTACCCCACCCCTTTAGGGCGCATACAAAAAGTTTAGAGCAGACCGCTCCCACTTGTTTTTACAGCTACCTATTCAAATTAGCTTCAGGAAACGTTACGTATGATAAATAAATTATAGAACACATTAAGGTAAATTCAAATAAATAAATAATATAAAATAAAGGCAATCAAATATGTTGATTATAATTTATCTTTAAAAATTATTACTTAAATCCAAATTGATAAGGAGATGCCATGTTTCTATCTTCTAAAATTATTAAACAGAATTGCTTTTACAAAATGAGAATAAAAATCAATCTTATAACTTGCAGGTCACACCAAAAGAAGTTCTTAAAAATTCGATAATAAGGCAGTGAAGCATACTTACTTATCCAATTACATTGTAGAATTTATCTTACTTTCATCTTTCCGATTTAGTACTTACTTTTTTAAAAAGAGAAAAACTGAAATAATATGAGAAATAGTATTATTCGAAAAAATAATAATTAGATTTTACGTGGTCCTCGAATTTAACTTTCGTAATAAAAAGTTGTACAATCTGTATAGCTCACAGACTTAAAAATTAAGTAAGTTAAATAAATTATAGAGAAAAATAGAGAATATAAAATTATGAAGATACGAAGCGATTCCACTAGATGATTTTTACTGAAATAAAGAGAAGATTTACCAAGTAAAATTGAATTGTTTACATTTAAAATAAAAACTATTATTGAATTCGTTAAGCAAGTATGAAGTACAAGTAAGTAAATAATAAGTCAATTTCAACTCGTTTTTCGCTTTTTATCTACAAAACATCATTGATACTAAACTTTAGAAGTGAGAAATAACCATATGAACATCTATAATATTAACCAAGGGAATTGTATTAATTTTATATCGAAAGAATAATCAAGAATTTCAAATACAACAACGAACACCCACTTTTAGAAACATTTCAATTTAAGTTCAACAAAAGAGTCTACAAAATTCTTAAATCTCCAGAAAATCAAAAATGTATGAAAAAATCTGGTAATTCCAAAATCAATTTTCATTTTTTCCGGTGGGTAGAGGATTTTTTAAGACGTCTTCTATTTCCACCTCGAAGCAATGCTTAGATTGATTATTTGAAAACGGTTTTACGAAGTAGGAATAAAAAAGGTTTTTTAGAAATCCTTTCTTGAGTAATTTTAAAAGACTTCGCTTTTTTTTCTCTAAATTAATATTACAGAGTAACAACAAATATCGTTAATGAATCAGAAAGCAATTTTGGGTTGTTTCCAGTACGTTACCAATTTGTCCAGAAATATTAGACAACAAAAGGCTCAAGGCAGTGATATACATTTTTATTATTTGCACGTATTGTTTTAACTTAGTTTTGAATATTTTAAAAAATTTTAAAAAAATATTTAATTACAAATATTTTGGAAGAAATTTATAATTGATTATAATTCAATTACTAAATCTTTATTACAGTTTTTCAATTGTTTATAAGTGTGACTCAATTATTACATTTTTGGAATGATTTTACAATTATTTATCAAAATGATTTAATTATAAAATTTTTTCAATAATTTGGCAATTGTATATCAATATGATTTCATAATTATATTTTGACTCTAAAATTTTAGTTAGAAACAGCAAATAAATAATTCATTTTAATTAAAATTTTCGTTAAATAATGTATTTTTCTCCTTTAATAATTCCTCTTTAAAAATCAACAATTGTACAGTATAGTGCTAAACGTGAATTATTTTTAGCAGTCAAAAGTATTATTGTAAATTTTTGTATTAGTCAAAAGTTTCAAAAGGGATCAAATACTAACTATGCAGTATTTTCCAAATAAAGAGGTTTTGCGCGAGAAGAACTTAATTATAACAAAAAGACTAGACTATGGCGAAGCAATTTCCTTCACTTTTCAATAGTTACGTACAAAAAAATAACGATGTTTCTTTTACTGTAGTTAACCATTAAGCTTTTCAAGGCCTGCTTGAGAGCTTCAAGCACGTATCTAATTCGAGAGAATTACGGACAAATCTCTTGTGAACTACAAAATCGAGACACCATAAGAACAGTGTAAATTGCTTCTCTGTTCTATTTTTTATTCACTGTCTGTTCTCTAAAAGCTATAATGCTTCTTGTCTTCGTCGGTCTTGTTATCGTGAGTTAATTTTGGAGGAGATTAGGAATGTTTTCTACTTTAACAGAAATGATTACAAATATAAAGCGAATTCTGGAATTTTCACTTTCAGAAATCTTGTATTTCCGGATATGTGAAATATATATACATGGTGCCTTTATTAGTCTAAACAATTATAACAAAAGGGTGAAAGGAAATGGAGTTTAAGGCAAAAGAATTAAATAGTATAACTTTTTTAGCAGGAGGAGAAAATATGGTTAAACCGAGTAGCTAAGGCTCTAAGCTAAACTATTCGTCATAGAGATTGTTAAATTTCATTAAAATATTCATTGTTTAATGGAATGCAATATATCATTCCTGAAAAGCCATAGTTTCACTACCTTTTTCATAAATTATTTTTCTTTTACAGAAAAAGTTAAATCACCCGGTTTTACCCAACTAATGAGTTAAAACCGGGTTCACATGTTAGTTTTATGGAAAATAAGGAAAATTAAATTTTCATTGAAAAAGTAGCACACAGATATTTTTATATTATATAATTATTTTAAGAATATTAGTTACAAAATTTACATGTAAATCAGTTGTCTACTTCCTCTACACTACTGCAGATTTCGTGGGTCCAGCTAAGACAGTTTCTACATTGGCCCCTTCTCATTTCTTTAAGTTAGAAAATACACTATTACAATATAAACTATGAAAGTGTGATGTGTTTTTCCACCTTTATTGGAAGAATCACCAAAACTATCTGTCCGAGTCTTGCTCCACTTGGCATACCTGGTTTTAACCCGAATGCTAAGGTTATACGTAACAAAATAACTAAATAGAATTATTTACACTATTTATTGGTGGTTATTTCCATAAATTGTGGCTTTGTTGGAAGCAAATAAATGAATGAAACAAAAATCAAAATCATTAATTGATAATCTTTTAAACATGCATTTATTTATTTCATCTAAATTAATAATGAAAAATGGAAGTTCGAGGATGGAGTGTCCATTTTTTCATCTAATACACTTTAACCATTAAGAGCTGATGGCTTCCTTGAAAGAAGATGGCAGAAGATCAGAAAGAACTTTCATCAATTCCTTGTTCCTTTCATTAACTTCTCCACCAGCCTCGTTGATCTTCATATTCAATACTAAAACCTGAATAAAAGAAAAAAATCTTTTAGTTAGACCTAATTAATCATGATTGTATAGTATGGTTTACATGGCATGAAACTTAGTTGGACACTATTTTCAGTTTCATGTATATGTAGAATTGTTTCATTGCCTAACACGGTGCTAGCAAATTCATAAGAAGGTAATTAGTTACTAAAAGTGAAAGAGATATACGTGTAAACAGGATAATAATGAGCAAATTTTTGCAAATATTTTTGGTTCATAATACATAAAGTCAATATTTTTATCGCCCAAAATCCCAGCCTCAAAATATTAATCAACTCCGAAGTCAAAGATCTCCTAGAGCTCGAACTTTTGTTTGGCAGTAATTTCGCTTATCTTTGTATAAATGAAAATTATAACTCTAAACCTTAACAAACAAATGCATGAGGACTAAACTCTAAAATCGTAGGTTTGTATCAATTTTAGATAACCCCGAGAATGATGATGGCAATTTTTAAGACATACGTATTCGAATTTCTTCACTATACTCTGAATATAGGAAGAAAATATGACATAAGTATTTGCTATTTTTAAAGCTCTGTTATATATCCTAGGAAAATATACGTATTTTTAATGCTTGCGTTTCTTTACAAACTCGATCTAACGAAAATAGCAAATACAATTGCATGAAATTTATCAGTTATGACTAAAATTATGACTAAAAGGATAAATTAAGTCAAAAAATGGTGAAACCAGAGAATCAGAAACGGGAATAAAATTAAGATCACGGAATACATAAAAATTTGAATTTTAAGGTGACATAAATATCGTTCTCTATAATATATGCGTTTATCACTAAAAATAAAATATAAACATTAACAACTGAAAACAATCGTGGAAAACAGTCATTAGAAAAGGGAATTTTACATAGTTTTTGAGAATTCATGGGATGCCAATTCAAATAGATTTCTTTGCATAAAGCGCAGGAGATTCATTTTTGACTTCGAATAAATGGTGGCAATCTTCTTAAGAAATATTAGAGAGATTTTTAATTTATTCTGACAGATTATAATTTCGATCATACTCCTCAATAATTCATTCTGACCCTGTAAGTAGACGGTTCTAACTTAAAATTTCTGAATTATGTTCTTATGTTACAACAGAAATATGTTCTATTTTCAATGTAATTAAAAACTTCTAATGTTTAAAAAGGGAAAAAATGAATAGTGATTTGTTCATTGGAGAGGCAGAGATGCAGCTTCCCCAGTAAATTGTTCAAAAATACATTTATTGTGTTTCTGTAATCACAAAAACCTTTTTCAATAACATATAAAGTCGATATTTACTTCTTGTTTTTGTAAATGATCTTATGGAATTCGAGACAAAATTCAGTTTTTAATCTCATCATATAGAGACAATTAGGTTGGGGAAATTTAGCTTTATTCCACAAAATCTCAACTTAAGTTAAAATGCATTAAGTTGTTTCTTTTTGCAATTGATTCTCTACAAAAATGGTATTGGAATGATGTATGAATAGTATAAAAGACTGTTCTATTAAAGTTAAGATACCTATCACTAACAGTAGAGATAAATTGGCAACCACTTTGAATATCAAAACACCATCATGTTTACCAATTTTTTTAAAAATTAAGATTTCATAATAAAACATGAATTGTTTCATTTTCTTAGTTTAAACTAATTGTTGTTATTTCTTTCTATTTAAATGTGAAACTGAAATAATATTACAAAAATCTTATTATTGCTTAAAACAAACCTTTATGAGAAGTTCTTTTGGAACAGGTCTATCGTAGGCCAGATTCCTTCTTATATTCTGCAAAATGTAGTACAAGCCAATGTTCATTCCCCTAATCTTATTTTTGGTTTTCTCTGGTTTTGGCTTTCTGGTAGGTCGTTTTGTAGCTTTTGTTGGTTCTGATGTTGGTTTCACACTTTAAAAAAATAAAAAAATTATTTAATCATCTTAAAAACAACAGTCACTAAACTATAAACTTTTAGATAAACATTATATAGTATTTTTTTTCCTTTCGAACCCAAATATAGCATGGAAATATCTTATAACCCAAATTACTTTTCATTTTCACCAATCGAAATTGAACTCCTGCTCTGTTTCGTTTTAAGCCTCTAAATTCCCGTAGAATAATTGAGTTTTTTTAAAAAATTTCTATTCAATATTCATATAATGATGTATTCCTCATATTCTTTTATTATATCATAACTAGCTACGAGACCCCGAGGCTTGTATCTCGAAAATGCGGCTATTCCTGACGAGAGAAAAAGTGAGGTCATGTGACACATGCCCAACATTCTCTCCTAAATAAAAGGAGAAAAGAGCGGTTAATCATCTCACGCGTAAAGGCTTCAAAATATACTTTTAAAAAAATCGTAAAAATAATCTTCTCAAAATTCGATTCCGGAATTATTTTTGTCTGACTTGAGTATCGGAAGGAATGAGATAACCCAGCGTTGATCGGAACTGTATTTTTCATATGCCCGCCTCCAGTTATATGAAGCAAGATGCACTATACATGAAATCTAAAAGTGAAACCTCATAGAAAACAAACTTAGTAAAATCTCATATGAGCGTTTAATTTTCCCTGTTTCTTTACATCAATTACCAAAACCCACACAAAACTCTATCCACATTGACTTGTTGCATTGTTCAGGTTTTCATATTGCAACAATACATTTTTTTTATTTCTGTCAGCGTCACTTTTTTTGTATTTGTAAAATGTTCTTTAAAGTAAACGACTTCAAATCAATAAAATAAATTTTGAATCGCGCTAAAAAATGAAAAGTAATGTTATAAAGATCCGAAACAATGAAAAGTATTGTTGTAAATTAGTTTTATAATATCTTTTCACCAATTAAAATTTCGATATTTAAATGACCGAAATGGATTCCTTGAATTATTCCCATCTTTTGGTACTTTCCATGCGCTTCTCCGTCTGGCGGTTCGTGAGAAGATAGAAGGACATACATACATACATACATACGTTTGTTTACCTTCGAATTTTAATAGGATAGATGTAATAAATTTAACTTCATTCAAAACTTAGAGCCCATTTTTAAACTTCAGATTACAGAAGGATGAAACGTCAAATAATTATTGAAAAAAAAAAGGAATTCTGGTCGAAAAGTAGAAATATACCACACACCCGATCCAACGCTACTCAACTTGCTTTCATTTCACTAGGAGGAAATACTTGATGTAAACTTTCACCGGATGGGAGTAGATTACCTAATATTTCCCAGCCTTATTAAAATAATTACGGCATAACATGTTATGATAGGATAAGGCAAGAAAAATGAATTATAAAAACAGTTTTTAAAAGTACTTAAAATAAGTTTTATTAGCACACTAAAAGAATAATTTTTTAATTTAAATTATTTTCTAATTTATAGTGTTTAACCCTCCGTTAGTCGCGTGGGGTACCGGTGTTCCAAATTAATTTTCAAAACGCTGCTCTTTAAATTCCAATCATTTTTTAGATGTAAAACTTCCAGAACCTGTCTTTGAAATACTCAGGAACAATACTTCAGAGTCTTTCGAGTTCAAATTGCGGATACCCTTGAAATAAGATAATAATACAAAGGAACAAAGAGAACAGGTGTACCCCACGATCCTAACCGTGTAATAGGAATTGACAGTTGATTCTTCTTCATTCACTGTTTCTGTAAAAATGCTTGCTTTTCTAACAGCCTATTATGACTCCTGTGGGAAATTCTGGAATTTTTGTTTTAATTTATAATATTTTAAACATTTCAAATAATTTCATTGTAAAATTCTAGTAGATATAGTAAAACAGCGGATAACTGGTTTGTGGGTTTCGAACTTGCCAAAATACTTTCAACAGAGATATAAACTATTCTACGTTTATTTAAATAAACGGAAATTACTCAAGGATTTTCTCTCTTTTTATTCTTATCTTATTAGAAAGAGAGTCTTATTACTCTCTTTTTACCATATTCTCTTTCACCACATTTTCCAGCTTATTTAAATAAATATATTACAATTAACATGTGGTAATAAGATAAGACGACAAGAAACTACGAACACAGTTTTTAAAAGCACACAAAAGTTTAATAAGTACTCTAAAAAGCAGAATTTTTTTATTTTAATAATTTTCTAGTTTTTAGCCTTTAATTTATAACTTTTGACCATAAACATTATCGAATTGTGGAATCTACTTTTTCTGAATTAGCCTCTAGGTGATGACCCTTATAAGGAATTTAAAATGTATTTAAGTTATACATAAACTTATTGTTAAGTTATGAAAACAGTATCTTATGAACAAACGCAAAAGCACAAAACTTCAAGAAGTGAGTGTAAAGTCGATTACAAAATAACATCTTAATAAACACGAAACAGGTGAAGTTGAATTAAAGCGTTTGAAAACATCTACACGTTAATTATAGAATAGAAAGATGAGTTCGCTGATGCGATTGAAATTCTTATGTCTTAGTTGTACAGAATTTGCACTAATTCTGCATGCATTGGAAAAAGAAAAGATCTTCTACGGGTTCAGCATATACAGCCCTTTAAGAAAAAATTAGAAAAACAAATCCTATCTTGCTTCCTGATTCCACAACAATCCTTAAAGTTGGCTAGTCGTGCTAAAAATTTGTTTCGATTTACGAATGATTTTTTCTTTCCTTTCTTTCCCAAGCAACAAAAAGATAGTCCTGCACCGGTTCCGATAATTTACAAAACAGTAAAAATATTGTAAATTCGCGGTTAAATTGCCTCTCCCATTATTCCTTACAAATTTTCTATCGCTGATTCTTTTCATTGCCAACTATAATAAAAAATACTCACTGCATTAATATAAATTGCTGTTTTACACAAATATATATATCGTTTAATTCTAAATATCCGTATTTCGCCAAATATTTTCACTAAATAATAAAAAGAATCAAACTGCATACATTGATTTGAGTAATTATTTTAAAACCTATTAGTTCAAATTTAATCAAATATTAGTAACATGCATTAAAATATCGAAAAAAAGATATATAACACGTCTTCCCTTTAAAATAAAAGAGTGGTGATCATGAAAATTTTTGAAAAATATGTGTAGTTCATATTTGCTTTTATGAAAGATTTTTTTCATCCGTATAATTATACCTTAGGGACAAATACGTAACTGAAACGAAGTAATGA
>BGPR01033882.1:0-16758 GCA_013235015.1 Araneus ventricosus
TGCAATAGATAATTATGAACAAACTATTGGTAAATTGATTAGAATAATTCTTTCTGTCGGCAACGTAGTTTAAATTGTTCGACAATTGCATCTTTATGGCTTTCTGGTTCTATGTAATCAATTTTTTGTATTGGGTTTGCGTTTGGAAACAACTTCATTTCCGTCCTTTATCTCTGTCTGTCACTGTAATAATATGTTTTCATCTGTTGTAACAAGCAAATTTCAAGATGTGTGGATTTTGTTTGTGTTAAATTCCATATTGTTTTGAATCCTTTTTTTCTGAGTGTAAATTCTAAACCATTTTATGTAATTACGTAGAATTAAAGCTTAAAATAAAACATGTGCCTGAAGAATTTTTAAAAAATTATTGTGACCAATTTAACTTCATTTCTCTCACAATTTGATCGTGCTTTTTTGTCTCTTGATGATATTTTGTGAATAAAAGTGTTGTCATAAGGCGATTCCATGAAATATTTAACCCTAAACTGGGGAGGTGAGAATTTTGGATTTAGGGAGGTGTGGTCAACGAGATAGCATTTTTTTAAAAATTCCAACAAAATTTTCTAACAAAAATACCAGTACGAAATTTTGCCTATATATTCTGTAGAAATTTCTCTTAATATAAAAATATTTTTTAAATTTTACAAAATATATTATCGGCAGAAAAATTAATTATTTTGCTGCACACATTTTTCTCGGGATATATATTATAACTAAAATTAATCTTAAAAAAACATAAAAATACTTTTTTTTTTATTTTTCAGTGATATTTATTTTTTTTCATAATAAAAATGTATGACGAAAATAATATAATGAAAAAATTAACAATTACACAAAATATAAAAAATTGACATTGGATAAAACTGACTTGTTTTCACACGGAATTATTTCAGTTCAGATTTTTGTGCACATCCATAGCAAAATTTTTGAGTTCATTCTAAACATGCCAGGTGTTTCATAAAATATGCATACATTTGTATTTTTCATTTCATCCTTTAGTGTACATAAATTACATATTTTCTTCACTTAAAAATTGGTGGTTTTCCGGGATTATTATTCTCTCCTGGACCTCCATATCACTTCCTAAAACTCGCTTGATTATCATTCGCAATTCTTGATTGTTCTTGGATTTTCGATTTTCTTTTTATTTTAGAGGAAACTAATTCTCTCGCGAGAGCTTTTAGGGCACTGTATTCTTTTGATAACAGGTTTACAGTATAAATTCAAAGCAAAATGTATGAAATTTTAATACTCATATCCTATAGTGTATAGCCTATAGAAAATAGCTACAGGCAAATTCTGGAAATCGGATGATATTATGGGCAGGAGTTCTAACATTTCGTTTTGTTTCAACAAATTACCCTTTAAAACGATTCTTTCAATAATAATAATTTTCGCATGAAGAAGGTTGACTTTCCTGTTGATAAAATCCATCTTAAAATTTGGATAATTCAGAATTAGCCGAATGTGAACTTTCATAAAAAAAAATCCTCAGCACTGAAATCGCTTCCTACTTCATTTCGAAGTTTTTGAAGTTCTGCGTCATAAAGAGGATCAGAATATTGGGTGATATTCAAAGGACTAAGTTTCAGTGCCCTTCTATAAGCCTTTCACAATATGGGAACACTATCAGGGAAGTGCGGTCTCTTAGACCGCACAGAACCAAATAACTGGAATATTAAAAAAAGCAGCACCGAAACTTCAAGAAAGTGTACACGTGTAATCAAGATCACAAAATGAGTAGCTACAGGACGAATCCATTCAATTGAACTAAAAATAGAGTATGGGTGATGGGTAAACCATCCTTAGCGGTCTCTGAGACCACACATCCCCAGTTGAGCGTTAATAGAAACAATACAGTAGAATTTTGCAAAAAGCGATTGAAAGATATATTTCATACAACTGAATAATTAGTATCATAACCGTAAAACTAGTGTTGCTAATGGACAGCTTCAACAATAAAATATAACTATATATATATATATATATATGCAGCCTCACTTTCGCCCTCCAATCGCCCGTCACTGTTTGCGTCGACCATCAAGCGCTTGGTCTTCCTATAGACCACTTTGTTTATCGCTTGTAAAACGCTTCCTCGTATTTTTTATTGCAGTACCACGTCTGGGAAAAAATTGCACAGTTCTTATATAATTGCTGCTGAATCTATTTTATCTTCTTTGCGAAGTTGTACTTCAGTCACCATCGACATCTCTTCTTGGCTCAAAGTATCCAGGATGTATTGAATTTGTCGTCTTTTTATAATGGTGAGGCAACTTTCAAAATCTTTATGTGGTCTGTCAGTTCTTCTACTCGATCCAGGATGTGAAATATTTTCTATACTTCATGAGGTAATATTATAAAATGATATATATATTCATCGAATGACAAATAATTGCATGCTTGATTCTTCCGCCAAGTGCAAATTGAGCAGCGTTCATAGGTTTTCTACAAGCAAACGGGAATAGCGCCGCATAGATTTATTACAAAATGAGCCTTGTTTACGGAGCAAACTTTATGAGAGACGGTGCTGTTCAAGAATAGTGTAGGACATTTAAAGATGGCCGAACTGATGCTCACGATGAAGGTAGACAAGAACGCAAGACTGTCACTTGTGAAGACCTTGTTCAGAAAGTTGACTAAGTGATTTGAGAAAGAGACGAAAATGTCTTTCACCTTTCTTCAGAGCTGAAGAGAGGTCTAAGAAGTCAGCGTTCCGCACCAACGTAGACCTTCAAGACGCTATGGAAACCTATCTCAGCAGGCTTGTGGCAACCTTCTATGAAGAGGGTATTAGAGAATTCGTCCACTGGTATGGCAAATATCTCATTCTTAACGTGACTGTGTCGAAAAGTAGCCGTGATTGTATTTGACTCCTAGTAATAAAAGCATTTTCTTATTCACAGTTGTTTTTATGTTATATCCCATCGGATGTTGAAAAAAATACCCTTCATATTTCTCTTGCAAAAAATGCGCGTACATATACCTAGTCTGTCTCTGCTTCAAATGTTACTTGCAGAAAATTTTTGTTAAGACGGAAAAGCAACTAGAGGCTAGAGGGTCACTAACATGTATATTGATTTGAATATCCCAGACAGGATGGTAAAAAATGATACATACGGGAACAATTGCTGAAATTAGTTAATTTTTAATATATTGTATATGCATTGCTAATGATTTTATAAAAATTTTAAAATTATAGTAATAGGATTTACAGGTATGTAGATCCTCTGTTATGTAGCTAAAAATTCCTATTATAATAATTCTATCTAGAAACCATATCTGCGATTTGAAAACATGCTTCAAAATTCTATTAATATTATTGAAGGGATTTTTAAGCATAAGTTGAAAAATTTTTGCTGTTTATTTCCCAGGATTTTTCTTTAATTTGAAAATTTTTAAAGTTATTTTACAGAAGCATGCAGATATTTTTTCTTTCGAGATCAGGTGCCGTTCTTGATGCCTTCGTGCATGTTCGTAAGCCAATTTTATGTCGCTATTTTTTGTGATTCTTGCGATGAATTGTCTCCATGAATTTATCGTATTTAAATTTGCTGCTGGGAAGAAATGGTAATGCCCAAAAGTTCATAGAATTTATCAAATTTTATCTTAAGTAAAATGAATATTTTTATTTATTTTTTTATTGAACAACTTAAGAAAGCTTAGCAATAAACGAACATCACCTATATCATATGAATAATCTTATTAAGCTATTAAGATTGTTTATTTAGAACTTTGAGATGCATCGCTTATTCTTCAGTCCTTCAGGCACTTCTAAGTAGAATAAAAAAGTATGGTTATCACAAATTTTGAAAAAAAAAACTTCTAAATCATGTAACAACAACATTTTTCAAAAAGGCAAGCAACTTCCATCCACCCCATACTAATGTTAAATTTTATAAACAGCAGTAAATATTTGATATTATAATATAATTTTTGCAAAACTTTTTTATTACTAATATAATAGCCCAGATCTGTCTGTCGGCAAGGCTCTGACGTCACCAAAAATAAAACTAACGCCATAGCACTGAGAGCATAATTTCATTATTAGAGAACCTAAATTTCATTCATATTAAATTTAAAAGAGTACTTGTCGTTCTAATTTTAAATTTAATAGCTCTAAAATAGTGAAATAAAAGTTTCTATCGATTGATATAAAATTTATCTCGCTATTCTCAATAGTTCCCGAGAAATTTTAAATTATATTAATCATATGTTTCAAATTAATTTCCGTTTTTTAATAGAAAGTAGTAAATCACGTCAGTGGTATATCATACGCTTGAAATAGTTTAGATGCAACGATGCATCTAATTATTTATTGCAATCATGATGATATAATTTGATAATATTTTTTGGCAACGTTTGAGAAGCAGAGAAGTTCTTTGTTTTGATTATAATTTCGGAAAAGAGTCCCTTTGAAATTTTAACTTTTGACTTACGTTTGACAAGCTAAGAATTTCATGATTATTGAATTATAATAAAGTTGTTAAACAATGAAAAATACTTCACACGTAATGTTGCTTACCAAAAGGTTTTTTGAATAAAGAAATATGTAAATAAAAATATATTTCCTGTCATAAAACATATATTTATTTTATTTGTTTTCAATCAAGTTTAAACATTTATCTCGCATACATACGTATTTAATCACGTCAAATTTGACGGGAAATCTCTCGAATGAAGAAGCAATTTGCACCCGTCATACCATGATGGGTGATTTTCTAGTAAATATATAAGTATATTAAAATCAGAATAAGATGCACAAACACAATACTGGCTAATGAAAACGTACCAATTTCATGCTTTATTCACGAGGCTGATGCAATCACTTAAAGAAAGACGCAATAGAAAAAACTAGCGCACAGTCATGTCTCTCTGCTGCACATTTTTAAAAATTACCTTCTTTTCAACAATATTATTTGTCCAATTAAATTTATAATTAGATATTTGTAAAAAAAAGTAGGTACTGCCTTTTCGTTGCTCACGGCTGTATTAGTTCCTTTTTTAAAAAAAACACTGATGTTTTCGAAATTTGGTTTTGGAGTTTTAAAAATCAATATGTCCAGCTTCAAACTAAATTCAAATTCCAAAGTCGAAACACACAACTTTCGTTACAACCACTTTCTTTTGTCCCCAGAACACCTCGAAGCGATTTCTTTCCAGTCTCTTGAAAGAATTGGAGAAATCAAATGTTGTGGTTCAATCTTTCTTGCCATTTCTAGAAGTTGTATTTTCCGATACATCCTCCTACTAGGAAAACAATACGAAAGAAAAACTGCCCAGATTTATAAATTCAAAAACAAGGACAAGTTGTTGGTTGTCCTGAAAACTTTTCTGTAAAGTAATTCTTTTGAAAGATATTATTATTATTATACGATTTTGAGAGTAAATTTATATGCCTACAAAATTCGGAAGGGCTTGATGAACAACCACCTTTATTTTTAACAGAGAAATTATTGTATGAACAAACACTTCTCTGAATTTAATGGGAAAAAATTAATGCGATAATTTTTTATTACGACCTTGTCAAATTCATGTCAACATATTTCTTTACATTGCATATATATATATGAATATAATTGTCCTGTATAGATACTTTTTTTCAAAATTGCAGTTGTTTATTTTTTAGAATTTACAGTCTTCACATAATTTTTAAGATTTATTAAAAAGAAAAAAAAAAGATGAAGGAGACAAGCTGTTCTTATTAATAAAGCTTTCATACAAAAACTGCTGGAGCATTTACTAAATAAACATTACGTTTCAAGGCTTGACTTTATTTTATTAAATACTGTTGAAAAAATGTCTTTGAGAAACATATTTTTTAACTTTTTTAAGCGTCCATTGCGCCTTAAAGTCTAGCAAAATTACGCAGAAATACCTTACAGCAAGAATACTTTAAAAAACATGAAGCTGTGGTGTTTTAGCTTAATATTAACGGACAGGCGTTGACTAGTCATTCTTAAAGAATATCCTACAAAGCCGTGAATCATGCAATGTTAAGGTATTTAAAAAATCCATTACTGCCAAAAAATATATGTGATTTTTTTAAACACTAATCCGTTAAAACTTTTTATATGGAATAAAACGTACGAAGGTTGCGAAGAAAAAAAGGATAAAAATAAAGCAGATTACATTTTGGGCCATTAATATTTTTCTTGAACAAATTTTTGAGCAAATTAATTGGATTTCAAACAACTATTACTCCAACAATTTATCGAAGAAAATTCGTAGCAAAAAATGAAAGTAAAAATAGCGCATTAATTTTATTGCTTCATAGATTTCGTTTTTAAAAAAGTATTGATGCACCTCAGAAGAGTACTGACGTTTTAAATTTTTTTTTCGCAATAGTAAATGAATTGATTCTGCATATTTGTTGATATCACGTACACACATTTATAATGTTCAAAACATGACTACATGAATAGCAATTCATCTGATTTGTGCAATTTTCATAGTGGTCTGACCGCAAGAGATACTGTACTGATTAGGGACACAGCTGAAAAAACGAACTTAAGAAACAGAGTTTGTAAGTGAGTTGTATAGACTGACCATCTCTGAAACAGAAAATTCTTCTGAAAAGTGGATTTTCTGTCACGTCTACTCAAAATGAAATTTTAAAAAATACTATATGGTATTCGATGCATTCGGGCAGTGTGAATACTCTACTTCGGTGGAAAAACTTACTTTTAAATAAACTATCAAGAATAAAAATAGCTAAACTGATATCTTTCCTCACTGAAAATGAGAACCTCATAGAACAGCAACCGGACTCAACCAGTTCATCCGACTCCGACCCAGATTTCTCTCCTTCACCAAGACCTCAGACTGATGGACTCCGACCCTCTAGAGGTTGAATACCTAGGATCCTAATCGGTCCTCCTACAAATTTTAAAGGCAGTGAACTTTTGCAGCCTGTCTTAAAATTGTTTCTGCTTCACGAGCTTTTCTTTTCACCTGTAAATAGCTCATTTTCCATTGCTTTATAATTTTCACATGTATTTCGTCGATGTTTAAACACTGCCTGCAATCTTTTTTGTCCAATAAAGTTTCTACGCACACCCATGCAAACTGATAACCGGAAATTTTTATCTCTTGAGTCAGGGGTGTATCGTAGTGTGAAGTAAAATGTGCAATTTATGGTAATGAGGCATGAAGAAGTGGGAGGGGGAGCTATTTAATGTTTTGTTTTGGAGATGGACAGTTGTGCAGCTCGTTTTGGATATGGACAGTTTTGAAACAATCTGAAATTTAAATAAATTTGCCAAATTGTATAGAAAATAGGAGACATAATAATTTTATCCAAATATTATTGAAATAAGGAGGTATCCCACAAAAATATATTCGATCATAAAAAAAATCAGATTCTTATGGCTACATCTTCTCCAGGGGCTCACTACAATAACAGTAGTTATATAGTAACAACTTTTATTTCTCACACGAGTCTTAGTCTGTATATTATATTACAGAAGTAAAATTCCACGCACTTGAACGTATTTATGAGAGATCACAGCATTCTTTTTTGGCTCAAATGCCGCTGATCTTTGGTCTGCCTTCTCCTTCCTGAAGGCACAATAGACATTTCCGTGGTCTTTACGTCCCTCCTGTCTTATAGTCGTCTTCCACATCCACTTTTTTACACAAATAAATGAATTGTTTTGAATAGAGCCTACTTTTGCTGCTTTTCCACCTCTCGCTTCCACCCAAATCTCTTTTACAATACCGTATCTGATGAGGATAACTTCAATACTTTTCTCCATCTTGTTCAAAAGTGCAACAATTCGGAAAAACCAAACTGGAACTTATCGCAGGGTACACATTAACAGCTACATGCCTGCGTTTGGCGAAGTTACACGAAACTACCGCTGCGCTTCCTGGTGGATCTGTAGATGGCTGGTTTTGAATCCGTATCCATTAGTGGAGATGGCCAGTTCTTCAGCACACCTTGACTTTTTTCGCTTTTTAAACTTGAATAGGGCAGGATTTGAAACATTTTCGTGTTGTCAAGTGGTATAAGAGACTATATAGACTTAAAATCTTTAAAGAAACGCATTTGTGAAAAAAATGGAGATGGCTTCTTTTGCAACTACACAACACAAGTAAAAAACTCTAGTCTGAAACATCATAGCATGATAATGCTTTAAGTTTGATTCTTCTATCTAGTTTTCTTCTCTGACTTCGATGATTGCATCAGCCGTTGCATTCTGTACCTAATGGTTTTTACATCACGCAATTTACAGAGAAAAATTCAAACATAAAAACTTTATCATGTTAATAAAAGCGAAAGTGAAAATTCTGCTCTGAAATTATTGTTAAAAAAAAGACTTTTTTCATAACGTTTACATTTGTAGAAGTACGCAAGTGAAAGATTTGATAAAACAATAAAGCAGATTCGAATTTCATTACAAAATTAAAGAGCATTGTTATAAATTGCGTTTAAAATTAATTTTAAAAATCTCTTAAAATGAAAGAAAAATTGCACGTAAATAAAATTTGTACCACTTGAAATTATATTTTATTTTAAAGTGGTGAAAAAATTCCTTTTCGTGTGTTAATAATCTTAGAAGTTATTGGAGGAAAAAGTTTAAATATCGAATAATTTTACATTGATTTGATTGAAAATCTAATTAAAATTTTGAAAAAACGCTCTCTTTGTGAGGAGCTACTACCCAAGAGTAGTGACGGTTAAATACAATGACACGTTGCATTGACGATGTAACGATTTTCGCAACACGCAAATTACAGATAGCATTAACCTACAATCATTCTCATGTTAAAAAAATAGGAAACAAATAGGAAGTAATCTTACTCCATATTTTGAGCTTCTCTCGAAATCTAAATGTTCTTGTCTTCATAGGCAGAAAAGGATGTAGAGGGCTCTGCTCTCACTCGAGTTAAGTTGAAGGTAAGTAATGCTTAATTCAGACTTATTTTTTCTTATCTGCATGATATGATGGATCTAATACGTATTTCTAATATGTGGAGGGTTCAGAGTGAAAGTGAACCAAGTCTATGAGATTTATTTTCCGGCACAGATCACAAAGTTGATTAGCTGTATTTAAAATAACAGTAGAATTCTAATTGTTCTTGCGTACTGGTTGATACAAGTGAAATGTGGACTTGGATTATTATTACACAATTATTATTACACAGATTATTATTAGAATATATATTAATACATTATTATTAGAAAATATATTAATACATCATTATTAGAAAATATATTAATACATTATTATTAGGATATACATTAATACACCATTATTAGAATATATATTAAGATTTATGCTCGTCTAAGACGGGCTGTTCGCTTTTACTAACATAACTTGTTGAAGAAAATCTCATGCATATTGCCAGAGCAATAAAAAAAAGCAAGAAAAACAGAAATGATGAATCAATTGACACTAACTTTCGATTTGGTCGAGTAAAAATGATGCAAAATCCACTAACAGAAATACAAAATAAAAAAAAATATGAAAGTGAACCAGATCTTTAAGTAAAAGGAGTCCTTCAGTTTAAGAACGGTTAAGGGGAAAATATTAAATATAGAATATATAAATATTCATTTCTAAAATTAAGTACGAAAAAGAAAGAAACATTTTAACAAAAACCGAAATATTCTAAATAGTTCTGTGCTCATGAATTAAATAAAAAGAAAGAAAACGAAAGACATATCAAAATTCAATCCGATGAATCAACATAAAATAAAAAAAGAAAGGAAGCTGCTAAACTTGCCTAAAAAATAAATAAAATAAACAATCAAATAGCAATAACTTTCATTTATCCCCTGTGTATGCTAATTTGTAGACGCACGCACCGTCTGAATCTCCTTGGTACGTAACCAAACCACGTGAGAGTTGCCGATATTTCTCGATAAATATAATATAGATAACATTATCATTAGACGTATAACATTATTATTTCACAGAAAATATAACATTTCTACACTACCATGGCAGTGTTAGTGCAAAATGTGCAAAACATGCACTTTACTTTAGCTCTGAAGACTCCACATACCTCTAATTTCTTTCAACATTTTTTTTAAATGTCAGTCCACGAATTTTTCCTGTGAACAAAAATACGTCTTATATATCCTTCCAAAAGTTCTAGAATCCCTACAATAAATAAGATAAATATTAAAAGAGCGAAGGAAATAAATAGTAATATTTTCATGATAAAATTTGTAGCATGAAGCCAAATATATACTTTACAAAATATTGTTCATCAGAACATTATAGAGGGAATGGATTTTACATTCAACTCCCTTAACAAAATACAATGAAGCCCCCGACGCGTTGGCATACAGAGGGTATTCACACTTCGACGCGCACTGACAAGCTGTCATTTGCACTTTTGTCACAATTGAGCTAAAAGGTTTGTGAAGGGAATGCGAGTTTCTACGGAAACCACACGGCGTTACCAAATTTCTGGAGTATAAGTAAAGCTTATAAAACTATACTGGGGGAAAACTGAAGAACATTATGGGAAGCAACGTATTTAGGTAATAGGTTTCCAAGCATTTAGTGAAGAATTCATAAAACCTGAAGAAAAGTTAAATATTATAAAGTGCTTAATGTGTCTTGATCAAACTTTTTATGAGCGGAGATATTTTATGCGTGTGTGGCATGTTAAAAAGTCACTAATGTGTTTTATGAATGCATTTTATAAACGAAGGCATTTTATATGTTTATAAACGCTATAAAGTTGCTAATGCGCCTTGAACATGCATTTTATAAAGTTTAGAAGTTTATTATAAAATTTAAAAAGTGTTTTATTGATTATATAGGTGTTCATTTTATAAAGTATCTCAGGTGATTTATCCATGCATGTTTTAAGCAAAGACATTTTATACGTGTGCTACAGGTTAGAGAAAGGTATTATATTAATTTATTTTATAGCTAGGATATTATATTAAAGCATTTTAAAATCAAAGGCATTTTATACTTTATAACAAATTTGTACAATCAAACTTGCATGTTATAAAATGGCTATGGTGTTTTATTAATGTATTCTGTAAGAGAAGATATTTTATGCTTGTGTAAATGCTATTAAATAGATTATGTGTCTTATTCATGTTCTTTATCAGAGAAGTATATCTGTACATATGTTACAGGCTATAAAATAGTTTGAGCGTTTTGTTAACATATTTTATAAACTAAAGCAGTAATGTATATTGCAACGAGTTTATCATAAATTGTCATCTAAAACGATGTGGTGACGTATGTGAATGTGAATATAATGTGCAACATAATGTTTTTTGATGAAACTAATCAATATAAATGGCAAAAATATAATTATATCTATCGCTTTTTTCCCTTTTTAACAATGTAAAATATCAATATTCAGTTAAACTGAGATTTATTGAATCATTGCTTTGTAAGTAAACAGGAAAACATCGCTTTTATATTTGTAACTCAATTATTTCACTATGACCGGACTCAGACCGTTTTAACATTTGAATCTTTCTCCTTCAAATGATATTACATTCATTTCGATACTTCAACATTTGGTATATTTTCCCACTATAGACGAAATACGATTACCAAAAATATCTTCCTCGACTTTTGAATTTTAATCCAATAACTGCGTTTTTAATAAATTGATTATTGATAAAACCAGCGGGAGTGGTCTCCCCAAAACTTTCTCGTATCCGCTTTAACACTGGGGGGGGGGGGGCTCAAACAAGGGGGTGAAACTACCCCAATCCCTAACCCAGGGGGGGAAAAAACGCGCGCATTGACCGCGCCTTTTTTGCGTCGTGGAATGGTGAGGAAACCAAATATGTTATTTGAACACTTTCTTTTCAACAGATTGAAACGAAAATTGGGCACCGATCTACAATTAATGTTAGTAGACATCATACCAATTGTTAGTTATCTAAGTTATAGCGTTTAGGAATTATCGTGTTCAGAAGTATGTGATTTTGCAGACCGATAGACAGTTCTAACCTTTTACAGAGTTGTTCCAAAGTTTGATACGGACCTACATTCCTAATGATAAAACTGTGTACAAAATTTTATCCATCTAGGTATTTAAGTTTTTGAGTTATCGTGTTCATATGAACACAAACAGACTTCCAGTAAACGGATTTTCTCCAAATTTGACAGAAACCCGCATATTATGTGCAAAGTTCACATACCAAATTTCATCCCTGTAGTTCTAATAGTTTTTGAGTTATCGTGTTCACAGACAGACATAATTCTAAAATTGTGTTTTTCGGACTCAGGGAGGTCTAAAACGTGGAGATTCGTCAAAATCTCGAGATCTATTTTTTTTTTGACGATTGCAATACATTCTCTTTGTATACTTCGTATACGAGAAAGTAAAAAGACATCAATAAAATATGACTTCCGTTTGCTTTCGCTAAAATTCTGACCTCCTTTATACCAGTTATTTATCTTGTTACTCAAAACATTAAATTAATAACGCGTCGTTTTAAAATTTCCAGGTAAAATCATTCATTTCACAACCAAAATATATAATACTGAATAGAATGTGAACATAAGATGAAAATACAATGTTCAGATTATCGGAAAAAATACCTTTTCTTCCATGAATAAACTTAAAAAATATCTTAAAATTTAATGAAAAGGTTCACCAATGTGTAACTAATTCAATTTAACACCTCACTTACATCCTTCGTTTGATAAATTTTTAAAAATCTCCCGTTCCAAAAAGAACTGTTGAAAAAATGGTATGAAATCAAGTTATTTTATTTAAAAAGCTAAAAATGCAGAAAATTTAGCAATTAAATCATTGAACTTATAGATGTTTTAGTTGTCTTCTCTTGACTGTTTTCCAATTATCACAATTCCGGAAAAAAAACATGGGGAGGAAGTTTATTCAATATAAACTTATCTGAAGTTTTCTCACGTAATAGAGGTGCTTTACAATACCAATTGAAACCGAAGAAGAGTTCTTCAGCTTGCGTAGATTTTTTTTCTGGAAGTTAAAATAAAAAAAACGAAGACGCCCGAATGCAAAGGCTAGAATTACTTTTGTTCTGAAAAAAAGAAGATAAAGTAAAAACATCTGCATCCATGAAATTTCTATTTGTTGACTGAAGATTTTAACTTCTCCATCTGCGACTTTCCGCGTAATATGAAAATTGCCTACCCGCCTCACACACATATTTTTACAATTTGAAATTATGACACATACGGCCTTATTCACCATCCATTGTTAAACCATGATCAGCGGTTAAATGATGGTTCTGCCATGATGATGCGAAAACTGACCGAAGTGAGTCGCCAAATGTATACCCTAGCGGATTGCTATTTTGGCATGGTATCTCTCTCTCTCGGTTGTTGGCGATTTTTAAAATTATCCTCAGCCTTCGAGCCAAATGAGTTTCTCGCCAACTCGCCAGTTAGGTTATACATCCAGTCGATCATTTCGGTCAGCATTCGCTTGTTTGTGTAAATTCACTTTTAACCGCTGATCATGGTTTAACCATCGATGGTGAATAAGGCCGTTAGGTTCTAACCAATTATTTATGGAAATGCTCATGCTATTTTTTTTATTAGTGAAATAAGTCATATAATCTGAATCGAGCTTGGTGAATTTATCCTATTGTGAAAAGTGCTCTGTAAAAATACGAATAACCATTAAAGTTGGTTTACTCTCATTCTTCATTATTTGTTTTATGCGATCATGTCAATTTGTTAGGAGATCATAAAAAAATTTGAAGCATAAATTGGACTTTTTTCGTATCATTTTAACGAGAGCCAATAAATAATTTAATTTATTTACCATATACTTGCAGATTTAAGGTTTTTATGATTCTGTAACTTTTCAGTTAGTTTAAAATTTGATAGAGTACAAAGTTGTAGGCTTTGTTAGTTTTAAAGCAGAAAAGATACTCTCCACTGTATTACGCCAGCCACATGGCTTAAAAAACGCATACCTGAATTTAACTTATAAGAACTTAATAAAGTACATAAAATAAAAAAAATTAAATCCAAATTTTCAAAATTCTAAATATCAAATACTCTGTGTCGATAAAATCGTGAGCACAGTTAATTACTTCAGAAAGTTACTCGCAGAATACAATATGAAGTATCTTTTATTCGGAAAATATTCGGTCAACAAAACCATTTTATTATATATTTTGATAAAGTTTTATATAGTTATTTATAATCAAAAATGATAACGTAAGGAATTTCAGGAGGTAAATGATAAAGACTTGTGTTGAGTATTTTAAATATTAGTTTGGCATTGTAAAGGGAAAAATAAGGAAAAGAGATAAAGAATGGTTACATATCGGTCAGAATTGAGCAGGTTCTTAGTAATTAACATTTATGACTGGCTAAGTACTATTTACTATAACAAGCTAAGTATTAAATACTAAGTAGCATTTAAGACTAAAGCTAGTATATCGAATATATAATCGAGACAAAATTGCGTCTTTCTTTCTGCTAGATAAGTGGGCAAAATGTCTATGATAAGTTTGATTGCGGGAAGATTTTTCTGTACACCCCTTCCAAAATTAAGCAACAAACACGAAAATACGCCGTACACATGCAAAACGGTGAATCAAAACACACAATTTACATATGAGGTAGAGGTTGCATCGCCTGATGCAAATAGGCAATCAAAATTAGCATAAAACGCAATCCCGTGGTCACACTGCAACGCCTTAAAAAGGGGTTTACCGGGCCTATGCTTCAGTTCGCAAGCAGCGATAATCCGCGATAGCGGCGACCGCGGAATCCGAGATAGCCAAAGCGGAAAGCATCAGTAGAAGAAACCATTTGCACGATGAGATGCGTTGGAGGGCTGTCGGTATGTTGCAAACTGGTGCAAGACAATCTGCTGTTGCCAGAGAGCTGAATGTGCATCGCAGTGTCATCCATAGGCTGTGGATCCATTACCAAAGGGATCAAAAGGCCAGTTGAAGACGTGGGTCTGGACGCCGGATAATCACCACAACGACAGACGATTGCTACCTGTTGCAATGTGCCAGACGCCTTCGGACACTAACAGCGCGACAGCTGGCGTCGCAGCTCTCTGCTGCTGCAGGAAGTCCCATATCCCGCCAAACTGTGTCGTACAGACAGCATAAAAGAGGACTGTTCGCACGACGAACTGTTGTTTGTGTGCCTTTGTCCCCAGCATACGTAAGAGCGCGGTTGCATTGGACCCGGGAACATCGTAGTTGGACACCAGAGCAGTGGGGCCATGTACTGTTTACGGATGAGTCTCGATTTAACATCCAGAACGATTCGCGAGGGGAAGTGATATGGAGAGAGCCAGGGACACGCTATCGGGAGCCAAACATCGTTGAATGAGACCATTACAGAGGTGGCGGGTTACTTGTCTGGGAAGGCATAACAACGAATGGGCGAACCGACCTCTTCGTGTTCGCTGGGGGTTCCGTCACAACTGTCCAATATCGCTACGAAATCCTAAACCCTCTTGTGCGGCCTTTTATCTCTTCAATGGGTACCGACGCTATATTTATGGACTATAACGCCCTCCCGCATAGAGCACGATTGGTGCGGAGTTATCGGGAGAGTGAAACCATTCCACAGATGGCGTGGCCTGCTAGATCACCGGACCTGAATCCCATTGAGCATATGTGGGACATGTTGGGAGGACAGATTGCAGGTCGCACCCTCCACGAGCTCCAACAAGCCTTACTACAGGAATGGGCATTACTGCCACAAAAAGAGATCAAAGCCACTATTGCCAGCATACCTCGCTGTTGTCAAGCATGCATTCATTGGTTCCCATTGCACATTCTGCCTACCAATTTGGCTGTCGCGCCGCGACGGCAATAATATATGTGTGTTTGTTTGTCTTTGCTTTTTTGTTTGATATGTGGTCTAGTAATGCCCCACCTACCTCGTGAACAACTTTCACGCATATCCATTAAATAGTTTTTGTTTTATTCCGATTTTTTCCTTTGCTGCTTATTTTTTGAGCAGGAGAAAATTTTAGTTCGTCATTTTGGAGCCATGAATAAAGAATTGCGAGTTCAATATTTGCAAATAAAGTTGATTTGTTTGGTATTTATTTAATTCTTCTGGTAATTTAATTCTTAAATTCTTCTTTCAGTTGTACAAAAATAATTTTTTTAAAATAGATTTCTTTTCAAACGATTTATGCCAATCATTTGCGAATTTAAAATATTCTGGTTTGTTTACGAACCAAATATTAGGCATAAAATTCATTTTTAATTTAATTAATGAAATTTAACATGATTTCAATCATTCTGTGCTTTAATGCGTTTAAATAGTATTTTATTTCATATTTTATGCATACGCGGGAATTTCTCAAACTAGTTTTATGTAGTATTCTTCCTAATTGATAAAGAATAAGAGGTTTAGCAGGTTAAATACATTAAGTTGCCAATCCGGGCCAAGAAGATAAAAATGATCTATTTGTATAAAAATCCATATAATTATTTATATATATAAATTATCTATTTATATTATTATTTATTAATTTTATCTATGTTTCCACAACAGAGATAAAAGTGCAAAACATATTACGTCGAGTGCCACTTTTTCAAGTTATAACAGAAAATGTTTAAATTCTTAGTAGTTGTGTTGAGAAATTTGATAAAAATTTAAACTTTTTATTCAAAATCGATATAATATCAATATTAGAAGAATTAAATTCAATTAAATATTCATAATTTCATAAATGAGAAAGATGATATTTTTTTAAAATTAGAAATGATATCTTTTATTTTCATATCTTTCATTTTCGTATCTTTTATTTCTTAATAATATCTTTTATTTTCGAATCTTTTATTTC
>BGPR01033883.1:0-16757 GCA_013235015.1 Araneus ventricosus
ATACTTTCTCGTATACGAAGTATACAAAGAGAAAGTATTGTAATCGTCAAAAAATTCGAACTCGAGATTTTGACGAATCTCCACGTTTTAGACCTTCCTGAGTCCGAAAAACACAATTTTGGAATTATGTCTGTCTGTGTGTGTGTCTGTGTGTGTGTCTGTGTGTGTGTCTGTGAACACGATAACTCGAAAACTATTAGAGATAAAGGGATGAAATTTGGTATGTAAACTTGAAACATAATTTGTAGGTTTCTATCAACTTTTGGACAAAATCCGTCAACGGGAAGTCTGTCTGTCTGTATGTTCGAGGTCATGCGAACGCTATAACTCAAAAACTTGAAAAGCCAGATGGCTAAAATTTGGTACACAGTTTTATCGTCATGAATGTAGGTCCGTATAAAATTTTGGGCCAAATCCGTCAACGGGTTGACTGTCTGTCGGTCTGTATAATCGCATACTTGTTAAGCCTTCGTTTCAAAACCATTTCCACGCGCATGCCTACTTAGGTATCTCTGGTACCAAGCGGGAGGATTACGTCCTTGAGACGGGTTTGTGATTGATGTTTTATCTCCCGTTTTGCTTTCGCTCGCTCGTATAATAGCGGATCTTCCTGGAGTGTGATGGAAAATAAATATTGCTAAGTTTTAATACATAGGCATCTCTTTTAATATGATTCTTCACTTAAATATTTTACAATCACTATAATCTGCAATGAAAAACCTTATGATATTCGTTGCATTCTGGATTACAGTAGGTTCGATTTTTTTTATCCACGCAAGGGGAGGGGAAATGACAAATTTTTTAGCAGTATACGAGAAAGTTTAGGGGAGGCCACTCCCACTGGTTTACTGATCTCTTTCGAAAAATTTCATCCAAAGTTTCATTATATTGTAAGAAATATTGTGAATTCTTCATCTTAAACTCATTTTCTTTTTCGAGAAAAAGTTATTTTACACCAGAACGAATATAATGGGGAACTTCAGCATTTTTTTTTTTTTTTGTAATCGATTGAAAATGCTTCAAAATGAACAATAACATTAAAAAATTCTAGACAGTTTTTTATATATATATATTTGCAATCAAAATTGACCTAACAGATGACACGGGAAAGACGATCCATTTTGGCGCAAAGCGGGTCTGACGTCACATGTGCCCAAACAGCTCCCGTTCGCTCGCTATAGAAATTTTGCTTTTTTTTATATATATATTTTCCGACTACCGCATCAGTTAAAATAATGTCGGAAAGATATAAGTATTGTATTGCTCCTAAATGTGTTCATACACCTATAACGGCATCCGATGAGTAATTTATCTATATCATATCTATTAAAATTGTATATCACGAAACACAGTAAAAATCAGTTTTGAATTCGATATTCGTCTTGTTTTGAATATAAGTATAAGGTGAGATTTTAATTAACAATTTTAAAGCAAATAGTTAAACTTAATTAGTTTTTTCTTTCTATTTGATTGCATGGAATTTATATTTTAACCCTTTGAGGGGCGGTGGCACAGAGGCTGTCCAACTTCTTTAAAATTTAAAAAAAAATTGCTCTTGTTATATTACTGCTTATATTATTTCCATGGCTATTCAGATGTTTCTTATAAATATTTTTTAAAATTACAGCACCATTTAAAATTAATTAGAATATTTAAATTTAAGTTTAAATTCATGCCTTTTTTGATGATGAAAAGCGTTTTCATTCGTAGTGCAAGAAAATAATTCACTGAATTTTTGATGCAAAATAAATCATTTAGATTCAGTGAATCTATTCAAATCAAAATCAGTCTTCAAAAAGTGAATTTGAAAAAAATGTAGATAAATTTATATCACCGCACATCTAGGATTTATCGATTTGTACAAGGTAGCCCTTAAATTCCTAGATTAGTCGCATTCGGTCGTGTTTGAATATTATTATAAATTTATATAGGTTTCTTTATATAAGTTACTTTTACCCGATTTCTTATATTAATTATTATTAACTAATATCTTAAAATTTATACTTGTACGAAGGAAATAATTTATATTCTTCATAGCAGAGTAATATAAAACTATATAAAATAAAATTAATTTTTCAAAGACAGACATATTTTTTTAAAAAATGCCGCACCTGAATTTATTTTGACGGAAATTACAAATAAGTATATTCCTGTGTGTGGAGAGGTTGCTGTTTATTTTGTTTGAATGGTGGAATTTTTTTTGTAGGCATACAAAATTTCACACATCATGCAAAATCAGGTTCTTAGCTTTTTATTCTTTCTTGTGCGACAGAAATCGCGGCGTCTTCTCCGAATGTCCGAGGGCCCCTCTTCAATTTATTGCTGTTTGATGCTTTTGGAAACCTACCCGTTTTCCCTAAGGCGAAGTCTGCTGTGGCATAGTATAGAGATATGTTCCGGTTACTGAATGCATTCAAGGGAAAGTACGAACAGCTTTTCTTATGAGATAATTTACCAGCCGGCGTTTTGTGTCCAGTGTCTTTGCCATCATTGTAGAATCAATCCTTGGCAAATTATCCGATTTACCTCGTACAAAACCAATATCCATTATGAAATTAAACGTTGAAAAGTGGAAAAGCCAAAAACTTCACTTCTAAAATGCAAGCTAGTACAAACGCTTTGAATCAAAACCTGGTACAAAAGAGAAGTATGCGAAGGAAGGCACATGTGACGTCAAAATCTACTCGGCCAATGAGAGTGCGTTTTGGATTGTATCATCATTCCTGCTATTTCAGTGCATCTTTGGCCCTCAATATTTAAATAAATAAATTTTTATGTAAAATTTCACTTGCATATTTGAAAGTAGAATGATTTTTTTCTATAAATACGGATTGCTTTCACTCGTTTTTAAAAAATGCTGAAGTTCCCCATCCTTATGAAGTTATGCCTAACATGGCTACCGGTTTTGTTTTGTATACAAACCGATCTTTGCCGTCGGCAAAAGAGAAATTAACCTCTTTTCTGTACCACATATCTTAGCGTTTTATGTATACAGGGTTCCCACTTATATCCGTTACACTCCCCTTAACTTCTAAACGGTGACAGCTTAGGCTATAAAGTTATATAGTATAGTAAAAAGGCTATAGTAAAGGCTAAGTAAAAAGGCTATGCGATGAGACAATTTACAATTTATCGGCAAATTTTGGAATTAGCGGTCCTATCTCGAAAACAGTACAACATACGGGGAAAAGGTCAACAACAGAATTATAGAGCGTCTTCGATTTAGTACAAAAAGGTACCTTGTACACATTAATACGAATAAATGAACGTTTGAAGTGCACATTTGTTTGTTCTCGATTTCCGAAACTTTGTCTCTAAACGTGTTAAAACGAGAAAAAACAATTAGATATAACAATATACCTTTATTTTCGGTGTTCATTGTGCTCTCCGTCATCTACAATGCAGATTTGAGTCCTTGTTTAAATTTCACTTTGCACACGTTTTAGCATATAGTTGGTGCGCTAGTACAAGCAACAGTAATACGTCATCAAAAGTCCTGCAATTTTGGCGGAAAGATCCATACACCTGCTGTTTGAGTTATCTCCACAAGAAAAAGTATAATGTGGTCATTTTTTGCCCGAAAAATGACATTTTCACCTTTTATTTGTGGCATATGACGTCAAAAATTCCGAAAATGAGAGCAAACAATTGCGCATTTTACACGTTTTGTTCTTATCATTATTGCACTCAAGGTGTCTTTTCGTACTAAATCGAAGACACTCTACAATTTTGTAATTGAGCTTTTCCCCGTATCTTGTACCGTTTTCGAGATAGGACCGCTAATTCCAAAATTTGCCGATAGATGACGTTGTAAGTTGTCTCATCGAGTAGCGCATAGCCTTTTTACTATACCTAGACACCAACTTTATGGCCTAAGCTGTCACCGTTTAGAAGTTAAGGGTGGCGTAACGGATATAAGTGGGAACCCTGTATAGTATAGATTTGTCCACTTCAATGGCCCTTCAAGCCTATTCACGGACAAAAGCACGAACGAAGAAGTTCTAGTAAGAATTTCACACGATTTCAAGAAATTCGATGAAGTATTTTTGCAGGTGTTAATATCTTGTTATTTCATAAGTAGGGTAATTTTGAACTAAAAATTTAATGTGGTTCAGACTTTTGTATATTAAAAGGAAAATCATATATTAACATTTTTTGAGAGGGGGCACAGAATATGCTTTGGCTAGGGCGTAAAAATGTGTAAATCCGGCCCTGACTCTTATCAAAACTACTTATTGTTTCAGAAAACACATGTAAGAAGTTTGATAACTATCAAAAGATCTTGTTAAAATGTTAGTACGTGTAGTACTTGCGGGCTTATTTTTATAATTTCGAAATAAACAATTTTGGAAAGCCTTGTCGAAAGAGCAGAAGCCATGATTTCAACTTTAGTCTCTATTTACCGAGTTTTCGATTATCCGAGGTGATTATGGTCTTATCAGCTCGAATAATCGAGGTTCTTCTGTATAGTGAAGAGAATCGAACATGCATTTTGGGCATCCTCCAATAACCGATTGGCCAGGGGCGGCTCATGTATAAGGACTGCAGCACCCTCTACTTTTTTCAGTGCATGAATTAAATTACTTTTGCTTATAATATCCAAATCTATCAATAAAGTTAACTTTTGACGCTTTCAGCTGCGCCGAAAAGTTGGATAAAACCAAGGTTACTTCAGAGAATTTTCCCTATCCGCTTTTCTTCTCAAAAAGCTTTTCCCTCTTCCAGAATTAGAAAATCCCTTTGTTCCAGTTCCGACTTCTTGAGCATGCGCAGTTACTTTTCAATCCCTGCCTTTTTTTTTTTCCAGTGGGCATTTAACCTTGCTGGGAACTGTTTTCGGAGTAGCACCTGTGAGATAGGGAATAAGGGAGATAGGGATTCCTTATCCCGAGAGATAGGGAATCGTTTTAAACATTTTTTTTCACTGCGGAAGAATGTTTCACGAGATAAAAGTTGAAAATAAATAACCCCCAAAATTAATCATAAAGGAAAATGAAGTAATAAGTAATGTTAAATTTAAAAAATTAGTTTTAAAATTATTTTTTTCAGTTGCGTTTGAACATTATAATTCTGAAACCGAAACAGCTAGAGGAATGAGACATGGGATGAAATCTCGACACCAAAGTTGTGAATCTAATAAATTTTGTGCGAAACCCTCCAGAGAAATTATGTTTGTTTGTCTGTCTGTTAGCGTTTTCATGTCATTTGATGGTCATCCCAATACTGTGAAAAACGTTATTGTTCATTTCGCTCGAAATAAAACCAGAAGAGCCATTTCAAGTAGTTCTTAGTACCCATATGTATAGATTTCAACAAACAGCTTTTAATGAATTTTTTTCATGTTCAGTCGATTCTCTCAATCCTTATAAATGAGAATAAGAAACTTATCAAAAATAACTGTGAAAAATCATTTAAGAAATTCTTAATTATTGTGTTAGTTTTAAAAAAATTAGTAATTTCTAAATTAAAATTTCTTTATAAAAATAATTTGAAGTAAAAAATCTAATACTAATTTTTTTATTAACTGAGTATTAAACTATTGAAAATTAATTAAAAAGATCCTAATTTAACTTATGCAGAAATAATTAGTATGCAGTGTAGAACTTTACGTCACAGCCCTCCCCCCCCACACACAGTGATTTAGCACTAGCCGCCATTGCGATTGGGTCCAAATTTTTATACAGATCTACAATTTTGGTGAGAACACGTTCATTTATATAGCTTAGCTTTGTGGCTAATCGTGTCCATATAGGAACAGACAGAGCCAGTCTATCCTTTGGTGGATTAAGTCCAAAATTAGACTCGGATCTACAATTTTGGTGTAGAGATTATATACAAAATTTACTCATCTAGCTTTTTGCGTCTCTAAGTTATTGAATTCAAATTGAAGAGAGTGGGGTAAAACTGAATGCTCCTTTCTAGTAGACAGATTCTGAAGTAGACTCCATTAGTCAAGAAGAAAGAATGGTCATAGTGGCCGTGTTGTTGCTGTTTGTGAAGGTTTATTTGTTTTAACACGCCAACTCTCTAATGTTGGTTTATTTTTAAATTATCCTTACTTAATAGCCATTACAGTTATAAAAACTATATTTAGTCCAGCTTATTACATGTTATTGTATCACGCAATAAAGATTTAGTCCAATAATTTTGTCGCTCTGTTTAATGTTTTAATCCTTTAAACTCGGGGTAAAATCGGGTACTCCAAATGGCGCGAGATCAGGCCAAACAATACTGATTATTCTTCTGCTAAAGACGATAAAACACATCAGACTTGGATTGTTTATATTTTAATGATGTATTTCCTAATTTAAATAAATGGAAAAGGTGGATTCAGAGTAGACACTGTCTTATCTGGGGTCATGTTAGCTGCAGTGGCACGGAGGAAGAAGACAACTGCTTTACGTGTGAATTTTGTAACTACTATTCTTAAATTGTCATATAAAATTAAAATGTCTGCTGCTTTTCCAGTGAAAATCGACTTTTCCTTCCCACTAGTGGGGTGAAACTTGGTGGTTTGTCTTTTTTTCATTAAAAAATCATTGACAAAAAAAGTAATGAAACTATGACTTTTCAGCAATGATATATTGTATTCCTGAAAAGTCATAACAATTATAATTAACAAAATTTAACAAAGATATTAATGAGAGAGACTTAATTAAAAATGAACTTCTTTATGGTTTTCGTTATATAGATGACCTTTTAGTGTTTAATTATGATAATTTTAAATCCATTTATAACTGCTATCCAGAAGAGCTTAAATCAAACAAAACTAATAATGAAATAAGCAAATGCAATTTTTTAGATATGGAAATTGAAATATTAAATTCAGAAGTCTCTATTGGTATATTTGATAAAAGAAAAGAATTTAAATTTAAGGCTATTACACTTTGTCATTTTCATACAAATCTTCATTATAAAATTTTAAAGAATTCCATTTTTTCTCAAATTAATAGAATTAACAGCATTTGTAATAACCATTCTAATTTTGTTAAAGCTTTAGATAATCTAAAGAATATTCTTAAAGACAACGGATTCCCAGATTCTTTCATTAATGTTAATAGTTTTTTTCAAATGAGTATAAAAAGTTTATAATTTTTCTTTATTAATAGTTTATTTTAATTTTATTTGTGACAGCTGTTTAAATATTAGCCTCTTTTCTTCTGATTTATTAATTAGAATTTTTCTTCATAGAGGGAGCTAGGTTTGCTAGCTTCCAGAACTTTTTACTGCCTTTGTCATTGTACATTTTGGCGTCTCTTGTCTTCATCATAATTTCGGCATAGAGAGCAAATTTATTTTACACACTCTAGTATCTTTTGAATTTTTATTAAGGATTTTTTGCCTCTTGATTTTTTTCAAAATGTTTCTTGTATTGAGGTCGGACAAAATTCTGGCCACAAAGGGTATATTTTTGATTTATAATCTTACCCTTGACAGAAATTTTGTCCACTTTTAGAACTTTAATGGCGAGTGGTCTTCGAGAAAGTTCGTCATTCAAGTTCTCATTCATTCTTCCCAATTTGAATATTTTTCTTTTACATTCTAAATTAATTTTTATGTTTTTTTAATATTAATCGTTATAATTTTCTGTTGATGTAATCACTTGATGCTTTTGCGTTGAGCAGGCAAAAAGGTATATTGTTATCGTTATTGCTTAAAACTTTTGTTTCTTATCTATACTCTTTCTTTTTTTACTTTTGTTTTATATTTATATTACCTGAAAAGTCATAGTTTACTGTAATTATATTATTGTATGAAATCATCCCTATAAATTATATATCAATATATCATTCCTAAAAAGGAATGATATATTGTATATATTAAACAATGAATATTTTAATAAAATTTGACAAGCTCTATGTCGAATAGTATAGCTTCAACAGGCCTTCGAGTCTTAGCTACCCGGTTTTACCCAGGGCTGTCTTAGCAATTTGAGCGCCCTGGGCTAGAGCATTTTGTCGTCCCATCAAAACCGTAACTAGGAATTTCAGCGCCTATAGCCATACGAAAACATCTAATAAAATAATTAAGAGCAAAATAAATAAAATAAATCCGATGCCCTGCTATGATATTAAGTATTAGTGTCCAACTACCTACCTTATCATTGTTAACCCTCTGATTGCTTATTCCGCGATTTCCATGGTTAGGGAAGTAAGTCTATTTTCTGCTGCACTTTGCGATTTTCGCAAGCCAATGTGTTTACTAGGAGCTATTACAGCATTGAATCGTATTATGTTAATAAAGCCTTGCACATTGCAACTCCCTTTGTTCAAACGTATTTGAGCATGTTTACGAACGTTGCATCTAATTAGCGATTTTTTAAAAAATTCGACAGTCAGAAGTTAACGTAGACAACTTCTATTACACGAGCCTCACTGATTATCTCTTCTTGAATATTTTTTGAACTGATATGCATGTTTATTTAACGATAGTTACAAGTCCTAATCATATTTTTGCTTTTAGCATAGTTAAAATCATTACTAATTAAATTTTTTGGTTCAAAATTAAAACAAAATCAGTAAACTTTTATGCGCCCTTCTAACCCTGGCCTACAACCCAATTAGCCCAGTGGATAAGACAGCCCTGCATGGTTTTACCCTATTTTACCCTACATGAATAGGCAGCTCTACAGACAATCAACTCATTGACGGATTTGGTCTAAAATTTGAAACAGATCTGCTGTTCTAGAACTATAACTATATGCTACATTTTTCGTCTATCTAACTCGTTACATTTTGAGTTATTGAGTTCACATGCACATTTGCAGACAGACTTCCTGCAGAAGGATTTCATCCAAAATTTGATGGAAATCTATAATTTTAGAAATAAAACCATGCACAAATTTCAACATTTTAGCTCGTTGAGTTTTTGAGTTATCTCGTTCACAGACATAATTCCAAAAAATGTTTTTTGGAATTATGGACATGTATATGTAGGATTTGCCTCAGATAAAACAAAAATCCCACAGTTAAAACAATTTAATGTTAAAGTAGGAGTGTCTAGGGGGTTTGGGGGTTCATATTATTTAGTTAAATGATGAGGAGACTTAAAATTAAAACTATTAATATTTATTTAATATTTAAGGACAAGTTTTGCAGGGGGGGGGGAAATATTTACGATAGAATATTATTAATGAGAGTGAATAGGATACATGGCAACATAGTTTAAATAACTGAATCAATGCTATTAGCGATAGAAGATCATTAGGATATTTAATCACAAAGATGGTTATTCAAGATGCTTTTGAGAGTTAGTTTTATTACGTCGATTCGAGAAAACAGAAGATAAGAGAGTTAAAATTATAATTACCAAGAAGTAGGCATTTTAATAATTTCCACCCTGACGGCTAAACGTTAGGACATGTTCTTCGTACGGAAGACCTGAAAGAATTTGCGCAGTTATGAGACGAGACGAGATATCAGGAGTACATCGTGGCCCAGAGGGCCATGTACCTCCAATCGACAAAGCTTGGACAAGGACGCACTTGGGATCGTCTGAAGTGCGATAATTTTCGTGAGTTCTTATGAAAATGCTGGGGCTAAGCGAGCGAGAACTTCCTTCTCTGCTCTCTGGAAGAGCCGTTTGCTTTGAGCGCGATGATTTTATTCGTCTCTCCGGGCGTTGTCTGAGAAGCATTTGGGACAAAACCCCTGGCGCCATCTATCGCACAACTCTGATTCAGTTTTACAATTCGAGCTTTAAATTGGGATTTTGTTAGTACGAACTCCACATATATATTTGGACATAATTCCAAAAATTGTCTTTTCGGGGTTTAGTTATTAATTATAATTAATATCTAAACTCTGATCTTTTCGGGAGAACAAAATGTGGATATTCATCAGAATTCCGAGGTCAGATTTTTTGATGATTACAATATTTTTTCTTTGCGTACTTCGTATACGAGAAAGTTATAATCTGTAAGGATAATTAAAAACCAATTTCTGAGAATAAAAATTTTTAAAACCAAATGATAATAAGTGTAAAAAAGGTTTAATTCAAAACCCAGATAGCACGTCCGTTTGCAGCAAGTTTGATTTTTACTTGATATTATCTTGTCATGGCAAATTTGATGCGTCAAACTTGAAGCGAAACTGTGGCAAACTAACAATGCAGAATCGCCACCCTCGCTTGCAAAACGAGTTTGCCACAAGTTCGCCGTGACAACTAGCGCCCCCCCCCCCCCTCCTTGCAATGCAAGCTTGCTGTGAAGGTGTCATGACAAATTCATAGCACGTTTGCAAAACAGGCTTGCTGCAAAGATGATAGCACAATAAGAGATAATTATGTTTGTCTCTGTTTAAAAAAAACATCCGATTTTTAATAGCATCTCCTAGACCGTCCTTTTTTTTTTATTAAATCAATGATAATTTGTGAAAAAACTAACTTTTTTATAAAAAAAATTAAAAAAAAATATTTTTCATCTTTTTACTAAATATAGAACTCGCACTTTAAAGAAAACTATATCGCCTTTTTCTTAATGTTGAAATTTTAACGTTTATAAACAAAATTAAACCTAAAAAACAGTCAATGTTTGTTGAAATAAATAATAACATACATTTTGTCCCATTTTAAAAGTAATTACTTTTGAACCCTAATTTCATAATTTATTCTACTAGAAAAACGTAGTTATTAGCGAAAATCGCTCTCTCTCTTTGACTTCAAATCATATTCTCAACTCAAAAAATTAATGAAATCAAGAAAACAGTTTAAAATAAATCGTATACAAATCGAATTGAACGATGTATTAGCGAAATCTATCTTTTCCTCTCATAGTTTAACTGGCCGAGTGCTTTAGAGAGTCAGGTCAGTGAACGGTTGGTCGCGAGTTCTAATTCGAGGTTGTGTTCGTACTCTGTTTTTGCTATAGTTTGCAATGAGTTTGACGTGCAAGCTTGCTGCAAGTTTGTCGCGTGGTGACTTCGAACTGACGTTAACGTGCTGCAAGCTTGTTTCAAGCTTGCACTCTTGTCATGTCAAATTTGTTGCAAGCTTGCAGATTTTGCAGAGCAATATTGCTGCAAACTAAAATTGCTATCTGGAAACGGGTCTCAGCTTCAGTGGAGATTATTTAAAATATATCCCCCAATCTGAATATTTATTTCAAGGAATGTTGTCATCCCAATGGACCTTATTCACTGTTTGGGTTCGAGAGTATAGAAAAACGGCTGTGGAGGAATAAACAAAACGACCGGCCTATAAGCGACTCGGAAATAAAAGCAGTTCTGAGTCAGCTGTTTAAGGCTGACCAATGGCTGTCTCTGGCAGGTCGCGTGTCGGAGGATGTGACATCACATGCATAAGGTCCATTGTTATTGTCTTCTTGAATTTTTATCAGTTTTCTTAACATTTTATGAGAAATGTTAATGATATTTAATGATTAAAATTAAAATTGACCTGGAATTGTAATGGATTTAGCTTTATAAAAATGAAAAACATTTCATTTTAAAACATTTCATTTCGTGAGTATAATGTCTTGTGATAAAAAAAATTGATGAAGTGATGAAAAAAAAATAATTTGAAAATAAAACTGCCGTATTTTTTTTAACTAAATAAAAATATTTTTTATATTTACATAAGAAGCCATATTCTATTTAAATAGAACGAGAAGAATGATTGCTCTTTGATTTAGCTTTCTTTGAAAGGAAATTAGGCAATTTTCATGAGTTTTCAAATTTAAGAAGATTCTGTTAGAAACAAAAAATATTTTATATACACAAGTGAGATTCAGTGGCAAATCCAGAATTCCCCCGCGCCCCCCCCCCGGCCATAAAAATTTTGTATTGTCGTGACGAATGTCAAACCTCATGGCTTATGTAAACCAAAAGACTTCAGCTTCACAGACCTTATTCACCTTCCAATAAGAATCATAAAGAAAACTACAATATTTTCGGTAATTTTTATAAAAAATACACTGAAATAACTAGACAAAAAATGCTGTCGACCGCGTCAGCGCTGCAAGTGCAAGTGGAATGACTAGAAAAGTAGGAAAATTTTCGAGCCTGTCAAGCGAGAAGGCAAGTTGTTATCACGTTTTGTTGTTGTTGTCGTTGTTTTTTTTGTTTTTTAAAAAGGAAAATTAAGAACAAACAGTTGTAGTGATTTTAAATAAAATCAAGAATTCTTGTTTAGCTCTGGGGGAGGGGCTGCAGCCCCATAGCCCCCTGGATTTGCCACTGGTGAGCTTACTAACGATTTACATCGGACCATCTGAGTGGTGCTTCCCACCTTTCCTCGAATTCTTCGTTTGCTGGTACACAAGTGTCCAAAAGTTAAGTACAATTCTTAAAATGCGAAAAGTTTGGAATTAAGATGGATACAATGATTCGCAATCAGTTGCAAAAAATCGTGGGACATAAAATCGCCAGAATCACATTTTGCAGTAAAAATTCGGTCACTAGGGCATTTAGCGGGACAACTGGAAAGAGATGAAGACGAAAAGGGATTTCGACTCATCCAGTTTCGCTGAAGCTGATAATGAGTTGAAACTCTCATCAATGTTTATATATATATATGCACAATATTTATACGCTTTTTCATAAAAATAGCAGGAATATTCGGCGAGTTATAAAGGTTTCTTTAAAAATCCCAAATTTTCCCTCATGTTTTTCGCTTATGACATGCAGAGTTTTCAACCAAATTGTACGAAACTTGAAAATGTCAATAATACTTGACATTACGTAAAAGAAGCATTATATTAAAATTTGAATTAAATACTTCGAATATCATAGAAAATGGGGGCATTTATAGTAAATAATTTTTTACTGCGCAAGTGCGAACGTAGCGTAATTTTTAGTTCATAACTGCAGAGCTAGATATATAGGACAACTTATATAAAAATTCCAGTTCAATACCATTAATATTCAGAAATATGTCGGCGTAGCAGCTACTTGAATTTCGGTTGCAATCTAAGAGAAGCTAAAAGATAAGGGTTCATGAACAAACCAAAATTTTTTAAACTTGAATCTTCGCATAGTTATCATCGAAACGCAATTTAAATTATGTATTTAATTTATAAGTTTACACGAGTATTCAGGATATTCAACTTTCATAAAATTAAATGTTACTGTTCGAAGATTCAAGTTTAAAAATATCATATGCATATGCCAGTGCTTGCTACAAATACCCATATTTTCTGTAATATTCGAAGTATTTAATTCAAATTCTAATACAATGCTTCTTTTACATATTGTCAAATATTCTGTAAGTTTCGTAAAATTTGATTGAAAATTCTGGGCATTATAAGCAAAAAGCATGCGGGGAAATGTGGGATTTTTTAAGTACAGTGGCTCAAACAATTGAGAATACACCTTACTTTTACTTGATAAATCCAACTTTCAATATAAATAACTCATTACCAACAAGTGCAAACATGTTTTTATTTTTACACATAACAAACGGTTTAATTTAAAGTGAAAATAAAGAACAATCAACGAAAAACTTCTAAAATCAAAATTTTCAGAAGCATTTTAAATAAACATATGCAGATTTTTACCTCAAAAAATTGATAATACACCAATGAAATTTTTGTAATATCTCACATACAAAGAAAGTGTCAATATTTAGTTGCATGTCCTTTGGCTTTTATAATGTCCTCCCAACGTCGTGGTACCGAATCGACCAACTTTTTGGGGGTATCTGAAGATATTTTATCCCATTCTTCTTGCAACACTTGTTTTAAATGGGCTTTGTTCCTAATTTTGTGTTTTTCGACCGCTGTTTCGAGTGTGGCCCACAGATTTTCTACGACATTGTTGTCGGGTGACTGTGGTGGTGTGTGTAACTGCTATTTACAATGAAAAAGACACCACATTTTGACGTTACGTGCCGTGTGTTTGGAGTCGTTGTCACATGCTGGAATATAAAATTTCCATCTAAACCCAAATTCTTAGCACTTCCTTTTAGACTGTTGTGAAGTATATCCAAGTAAATCATATGGTTCATAATGCCATCTATAAAAACTAAATTTCCTACCCTGGTTGAAGCCATACAACCCCAAACCATGATAGAGCCACCACCATGTTTAACTGTAGGAAATAAATTTTTTGGATCCAAAGCGGTTTTAGACTTTCTCCATATGGTGCGACGGCCGTCACTGCTGAAAATGTTGAATTAACTTTCATCACTAAATTTAACTTTATTCCAAAAGCTAATGGTCTTCAATTGATAAGTTTTTGCAAACTCCAAACGCTTTTTCTGATTTTGCAAGCTGGTGAACGGTTTCTTTCTAGCAACTCGACTTTTATATCCAGCTTGTCTAATTAAATTTCGCACAGTTTCAGCACTTACACTTCTGCCAATGATTTGAGAAGTTTCTGCAGCAAGTTTGGCTGCACTTACTTTAGGATTAATCTTGATTTCTTTCAAAATTTTCCTTCTAGCGACATCACTCAGAATACATTTCCTTCCTCTTCCACTTTTATTTTTAATCAATCCATCACTTTTAAATTTTCCAATGATTTTCTGGACGCAAGTGTGGCTTCTACCAACAATTTTAGCTATTTCACGACAAGATTTTCCATTTTTTAAATAATCTTAATAAGAATTTCCTTACATCAATACTAGTTTCTCTTCAAGGAGCCATTTTCCATTTAAAAGTTTGGCTTTAAGTTCATCTAACAAACTTCATCACACGAAAATGATCGTTGAAAACGTTTAAAATAAGATTACGCAAAATTAGATTAAAATAGCAGCCAAGTAGAAAATATTTTGTGGTAGTTAAACATATTTTTTATAAGTGTATTCTCAATTTTTTGACCGCCAAATTTGCCTAATAAAGTTTTAAAGCTGTATAAATAATATGATTTTTTTTATTTTGTGTATATACAAAGTAAAATGTCCATAGTTTAATGCCCCTGCAAAAAGTTTTGTTATAATCATATTTTTTGCGCACTATTCACTATTAATTTGCGCAAAAAAGGAAGTGTATCCTTAATTGTTTGAACCACTGTATATCTTCCCAAATAACCGTGCTATTTTTTCGAAAATGCAGGTGAATATTGTGCACTGTTTCGTATTGTAAAATATTTAATTCTGTTTAAATTTATGCTATTCAACTTATAATAGTAATATTATTTATTTCAATATTTAAACTTAAACAGACCCACCTATAACTTACGAATTGTTTTAGTTTCACTTTAACTTTGTACTGTATATATGTGATAAGCAAAAAGATATATTCTGAGAATTTTTTTTTTTATGATCTGGTTTTTTCGTTGGTTAAAGAACTGTAATGAGTAATCAAAGCTGTTTTGGAACTTAATAAATATTTATTTTTGTATACTTTCGTAATCTGGAGATCCTTTTTGATCATTTAAATGACTTAAGTATAAAAGGCGTCCGTGGAATAATTTTAGCTGCTATTATTTATTGTGCACATCAAACAAAATCATTGATGAAAGTTTCAACTTATTATCAGCTTTCTGTCGAACAAGATGAATCGAAATCCTTTTACGTCTTCATCACTTTCTGCACGCCCCCCTAAACGCCCTCGTAACCAAATCTTCACTGTAAAATGTGAGTTCCGACGATTTTATGTCCACGATTTTCCGCAACTGATTGCAAACCATTATATCCATATTATCTCCAAATTTTTTGCATCTTAAGAATTGTGCTTAACTTTTAAACATCTGTATACATAGACATTGACACAGTTGCGATGAAAAACATTCGAAAATTGTTCTCTCAATTCATTTTTCAGTAATTTTGTTCTTGATAGACAGAAGATAAAATCAAATGTTTCCAGCTTTCCACAATGGCAAAGCCTCGCCTTCGGGATAGGAAGGTCGTGGGTTCGGTACCCGATGCCACCAAAGCTCCGCCGCGTAAGCTGCTCTGGCGCACATTAATTTACGATGGTATCGTCCTCTATTTGGTGTGTTACGGAAGTTTGAAGAAGAGTTGCCGGCTCAAATGTCGATCTCGTCATCTGATCACGGTTAAAAATTACGATAGCTCTATTCTAAATTCGCCTCCATTTAGCATCAAAAATAAATTTAAGAAGGGTTATTTTTCAAGTTATGGTACGTATTATAAAATAACTGATGTTATCTTAATACATTCGAACCGGTATACGAAATAGATGCAAGCTCCAGAACAGACAAAGCGTAACCGTGATCGTTCTAGGCAATTTATATACCAAAAAAGAAAAGGTGAATTCATTCTGAAGACATTATAGTTCTCGTCTAACTTCAAAGGGAGACTTTAATATGGTAAGCCTAGATTTGGTTGAATCTTGATGCTTTCAATATTGTTCACCCCAAAATTTCCATGCATAAATAATTTAAATGGCTTTATAGTATTTACAGTGGTATTATGGAGAGTTCTGCGTGCTTAAAACTAATAGAATTCTTACATAATCTTTACAACTTTTTATAAAAAGAATCTGATTCTAAAAATCATTACAGAAATCAAGTACAAAATTTGACAAGACAGGTGAATTGATCGCATTTTAAAACAAAACGAGGGCTATTTTGGGACGAACTACGTAATTCTAAACCGTGGACAGATGACGAGGACGACACCTGAGTCGGGACTCCCTCTCCAAACTTCCACACCACACGAAAGGGAAGGAATGAAGATGTTTGACCTCCGACAGATTTAACATGCATAATGTTGGAATCATATGCATGGCGGATCTTGGAATCGTGTCTCGAAGCCACTGTCCTCCGGTCCACAGACTTACGGGTCTATTCTGGTACCCCCGGTTGGGGTGGGGTGGGGTCCGCACATAAAAAACAGAACCCCACCCCCCCGCCCCC
>BGPR01033884.1:0-16756 GCA_013235015.1 Araneus ventricosus
GGTATTGGGGGGGGTGCCATATTGTTGCCTTGCCCGGTTAGTAAAGTTACCTAAGGGGGGGGGGGGTAACTTTAGGGCCGCCACTGACCATTTTACCAATTAGGATCGTGTATGAAACAATTCTTCAAAAGAATATTGAGATCTTTAATTATAGGATAGGCATAGTTTCAACTCCTGCATCCAATGTGAAAACCTTCAGAAATCACTTTACTGCGCAAGTGCCGAAAATTATATTAATTCCAAAACAGTTTATTTGCATTGAAACTAAAGTGACAAGACAAGTAAAAAGATAAGTGTTAGACGGCCCAGTCCCTGTGTTTGACTCTTAGTTCCAACTTGGAAAAATGATCCGGAAAATATTTTGGATTGCCCAGTTTTTTTAAAAATTATAAATAAATAAATCATATCAAAATATTTTTAAAAAGTTTAATGAGATTTAATTTTTTTAAAAAAAGCTAGCTTCTGAAGAATTCGCTTTTCTAACTTTTATTATAAATAGAATATGGTCATCCTATTTTAGTTAATAATGGCAATTCAATACCGTTTGAATGTTGGTTGTTAATCGCCGTTATGTATACATTCGTGCTATCAGATACCCCGTATTAATCTAGACGGTTCCGGCTTCTGATTCTTTAGTTCCAGCTTGGCGTATCACCAATGTTTAAAATGTTTCACACTGAAATCAGAAAATTTGGTCATTTTAGTTTAAACATGCCTTTGAAAAAATGGCAACGAAAAGGAACTGTGATGGTTAACACCCCACTTGTGACAGAAGGAATAGAAAACAACAAAATGAAAAACAGAGAAACATATATATATCATTCTCAGATACGGAAACCTACCGCTCTCCTGCGCATGCATCAGGCGGAGTTGATTTCAACAAAATAGGGGTGAAGTGAAAAATGGAGGGAGAGATGTTTACATTTTACTTAAAAGCAGTGGCGGCTCGTCAACTCAGAAACAAGCAGTGCTGCAAAAGTTGCATAGACATAAGTTGTAGGAAATTTTGTGCTGATTATTTTGGCATATAATGATGATATACTAAAAATTGATAGTTTTTGAGTTATAAGTAAAAAACTGGACAAAAAATGATGTTTCTTGGCTATAACTAAAATTCCACCAAAAATTATTGGTGGCAAAGGTCAGAGTCGTAATCAGCACCCGAAAAAACACAAAGAAGCAACTCCTCCAGAATTGAATTTTTAAAAAACGACTTAACGACTGAACTACTGAGAAAAAGCGAAAAAGAGCCAAATAAGGAAGTCGCGCCAAATGAGAGTTGAAAAAAATGCAGCTCAAATGAATGCAATTTCAAGCGGAGAAAGGGTTGATTTTCTCCCGCTTCGAGTTGCTCTTTGTGTTAATATCGAATCCGTAGGAGGGGTAAAACTTGATGCAGGTCTGGTCTGTCTCTCTCTTAATTCTTGATTGATTTTTCCGTCTTCCTTTTACATTTTTTTTAAATTAAATTATTGGTGACAAACCTCAGAATTGTAATCAGGACCCGAAAAAACATACAGGAGCAAAAAATTTCAACTCCTCCAGAATTAGATTAAAAAAAAAACCTACTTAACGATTGAGAAAAAGCGAAAAAAAGCCAAATGAGGAAGTGGCGCCAATCGTGAGCTGCTCCGAAATGCAGATCAAATGAATGAAATTTTAAGCAGAGAAAGGGTTGCTTTTCTCCCGCTTCGCGTTGATCATTGCTTTAATTTCGGATCTTGAGGAAGGGCAAATCTTTTTGCAGCTTTGGTCTGTCTCTCTTTTAATTCTTGATTGGTTTCCCTTCTTCCTTTTACATTTTTTATTACTTTTTTGCCATTTTCGTTGATCACTGAATTCTCAAAGTGGAAAAGTAAGCTAATTAGAACAAAAACAAAAATACAATCTTTTAAAATAATTTCAGTGGGGACTGCAGCTCTTATGGACGAGCCGCTACTGCTTAGCAGTATATAAAAACATTTTATTTTCATTTATATTTTCTGTAAAGATAATGTGATCAGACGTCCCGTTTCGAACGCGACCGTCCCGTTTTTAGGTAGTCTGTCCCGTTGTCCCAAAGCGGAGGCTTAAGACGTAGAAATGTCCCGTTTTCAGAAAGAGAGTGACTCAATGTCGTAGCGACTGGGAGACAAGTGGGGTATAGTTTTCCCGGGGCTCCAGTATTAGGAGGCAAAATATTAAAGTGTCTTAATGTCACTTTTTAAAGCCAAATATGCAAAAAATTATGCCATGCTCCGGGCAGCAATTACACTTGTTAAGCCATTACGACTCGGTGCGAAAAACTCAGATTATGTCCCCTCATTTATTATACTTCACTAGCTTCATCTTTATGTATTCATTTACGTTCTTTTGATTAATAATTAAAAACTATGAAGAAATATGCGTTTTCTTAGTACTAAAAATACTTTTCATTTTTTTTTTTTATATTTTCTAAAAAAAATTATACTCTAACCTAAAAATAGATGTCCCTTTAAAGGAAAAAAATAAATGGCCACGCTAACTACTACCTAAAAATTAGTAGGTGTTCCGTTTTCAATGTAAAAATAAATGGTATCTTTATCTAAAGATTAACTAAATCGGACGAAGGTCATGACCTAAATAAGGACTCCTGAAAAGCGTTCATCTTGCTCATTGCCTGTCACCAATTTCCATAAATAAGGACTCCTGAAAAGCGTTCATCTTGCTCATTGCCTGTCACCAATTTCCGTAGTAAAATCGTCCTGAAAAGCTTATCACGTGTTTCTGAAACGAACAGTACACCAAATGATTAAAAGCTAATGAATAATAGGAGACGGAAAAGGATTTAAAAAAGGACGAAATCAACAAAATATGGAAACTAACTCAAAATAACGCTATCGAGATGAATTGCAAATCATTAAAATGGCGAAGTTAAAATTGCGACTAACGTAAAAATTTATTGCTTCATTTCTTACGTGATGTTAAAATTCTAATTACAACTATTATGAAGTGATAAAAAATAAAAACTCGCTTTCATATCAATGTTTAAAAAATAAGTTTCAACTTCAGCAACGGCAAAACACGCATGATTTTATCACAAAAACATACTGTAGAGTTTCCAAATTCTTTTTTATAATAAATTTTCCATTTCATAAAATCGGATGAGAATTGAATCAATATCACTAAAAATGATAAGTTCCTGGATTTTAAGATGGTGTAAGATTTGTTTCTATGCGAAGTGTTGACGGAAAAACCGAGAAGTAATATTCAATTTATTAAAAGTTTTAAAAAGTCGCTTTAAGGCGACTAAGTTACCATTGCAAAGAATTTCAGCCATAAATTTTCTAGCTTTACGTCAAATAGGTTCTCTTTAAAGAATATCAAGAGACAGACGCTCAAAAAACAAACCCAGACGCATCACTTAATTTTCTCCAATAATCAATGTCCTTCTAAGCAAAGCATTGTCAGTATTTTATCAAACCGGAATTTAAAAAATATCAGCAGATTAATTGATACTACTAATTTGCAGGTTCTTCGTCTTAGAAAAATGCCAGTCCGATTCCAGAGAATAATTGATTAAGCAACAGAAAGTGTGTCCAATAAGAAATGCTATAACGTTATTGATCCAAAAATCTATAATGACTCAAAGACAGCTTATTAAACATCAGAACGCGAAAGCGAAACGAAGTTCTTATATCTGCTGCTTTTCTTGTCAAATGAATAAGAGAAAGCAAATATGGATCTCTCTTCGCCGTCTAACCGATCGATCACACGCTAAGAAAACGACACGGATGAAGTTCATAACTTCATTCAGTAGATTACGTGCCTCGGTGCAGAATTCACTGATATTGATTCAATCAACTCGCCGTTCGAAAACTTCACCCCTCAACAGACAGAAAGAAAAGATTCCGGACAAAATGTGATGTCTCAGCGTAAAAGGACTGGAAAGAATATCCAAAATGAGAACCTGCAAATAATGTGATATCAACTTTTTGGCTGGTATTGTAAATTTTGAAAATATCACAGAATTCTCAGTTGTTCTATTCTTAATTTAAATGGTTTTGTTATATTAACCCTTAAACGCCCCGTGTTGCCTTCAAGCAAAATATCCAATTTTGTCTTCTAAAATATTGAGAATAAGACTGAAGCTCTAATGCCTGCTGTTACCAATATGATACAAAATGAAAATGTTATTAAATCAATTTACAACACATAGATGGCATCCTGAGTGCTGATGAAAAAATCAATTGATGTTTTTCGCATCTTTTTTGCTTTGTTTGTACGCTTGAGAATATCGTATTTTATTCTACAATGTTGAAGGAAATTCCTTATTCGTATTATTATTTATTAAAATTCATCCGTGTTTAATATTATAAAATTTTTCATCAAGGAAATTTTTTTCTGAAATAAAGCCCAATGTTGTCAGTTGGTAATAAACTGTTTTTTCAGCCATAAACCATACTTAAAACAAAATAGGATTTTTTTAAAGTATTTTTCCCATATTTTCTTCAAGAAATAAAAGTCGAAAAAATATTTTAAAATCATTTTTCAAAAAATCGGGCTTTTAAGGGTTAAGGAGGAAAACAGACTTTGTTTTCATAAATAATGAAAATTTTTAATACACTCAAAGTATCCACAAAATTCCATTTAAAGTTACTCTTAGTTTAAGTGAAATAAAAATATCATCTAAATTTTTATTAAATATGTATATATTTTAACAGTTTAGGAGATACAAATGGAACGCACTTTGGGATCCTTTTTGGAATCCCTAACAAAAAATAAATAATAATGTGCATAATCTTAAATCGCAGAGAGTCTGAAATTCTCGTTTTTATACTCATTCTACCGTTTTATAGATGTATTTATACTTATAAAAGGCAATGTTTGAGTGTGTGTGCAATGTCCAGACGAATCTATCGCACTTACAGTCTTGAAATTTGGCACACAGGTAGTCTTAACGGTGACTCCATGCACCTCGAAGCAGGAATTTTAAAATTTAATCTAGAAATTTTTTATTTAATATTTTGTGTTGTTTTGGGTGATTTTTAGCACTCATTTCTTAATAGCATGGCTTCGAATAATTGTTCGAAAAAAGACCCTAGTTACACCATCCGAAAGAGCACACGATTTCCGTTCTAATGAAGTTAGTTTTGAATTTCTAACGTAATTTACTGAATTTTGAGAAATTTTTGAAAAATAGTCACTTTTGAGGTAATTTTTAATAAGGATTTCTTTAAATCTGACGTTCCAACATCTCTATAATTTTCTTTTTTTTCCAGCCCATAGCTGGAACATTTCTGTCGGATTAAAAACAAGAATGGTTAAAATATCTTTTTCGTTTTTTTAAATTAATTTTCCCTGATCAGTTCAAACAGTTTTTTTGCTAGCGAGATTTAAAAGCGAGAGTTTCTCCGGAATGCATTGTTGCAATTTCATTGGCTGGTGCGTGACCTTCCTCGCGGCAGGTGACGTCATACGCTTTTATTTCCAGCATGCATTTCTACAATCCAATTCCATTTCTGTTTTGATAAATGTCATTATCGCAAAGAAAAATCTTTGTGCATCTTTCGTTTTGATTTTGTTTTCAAAACTTTTTCGAGTCATTGTGGGTATTTTTCCTCCCATTTTGTTGAAGTTCTGATTCCACGGGCAACGACGTGCATGATCTGCTAGTATAATATATTTTGAGCATGCGCAGTTGAGTCAACTCATGCTGGTGTGATAAGAGTCAAATATTCTGCGCTCACTTAACTTGGATTTCATCGTTTTTCTTGCTGGTGGAAAAAAGACGTTATTAAAACTCTGAACAACTCAGTAGAAAAACTGATCTATCACATACATATTCAAAGGAATTGCAGTGCTGACCTGACAAAATTCATTAAAATAAGATGATCATATTTTGCGCATTATTACAAGTTGCATTATTCAGCAGCTAATTTCTTAAAATTAAATTCGATTAATCTTTTTTTTCTAATTTTTAAAAATGTACAATCTGCTTGATGGAGAAGAACGGAGAAGGGATCTAAGAAATTGTATTGAAAACTGGGAGATTTCTCATGCCGGGACAAACAGTAAAATCGGGACTGTCCCGGTCAATCCCGGACTTCTAGTCACTCTAGCTTATCTATAGAAACCCGTGCAAACTTAACCATTCTTCTTTCAGGGCAACTGTCCTCGCAAATAATAATCGCATTCGAAATTTCGGACAAGGTCACGAGCCGCTGCGGAAAACAGATCGTAAAAATGTCCCACGCGCAGGGATCCCATATTTTATCACCCTTTCCACAAAAGAGACTTCATTCCGACACTTTACAGAAAGAAACCCCAGCCATCTTCTAACTGAATAAAAGAGGGGGAGGAAGAGAAGAAACCAAAGCGAAGAGAGAAATGCCGTGAATCCATAAATACTTCTTTCCGGTGAAAATCGTCTGAGAATAAAAGCCAGAATAGAGAGCCCTTAAGAGCTTTCGAAAAGGAGATTCAATGAATCCTATTAGTAAGATGGATCAAGGTTTAAAAAGGAATTCACTTCTAATGGTATATAAGTGAGCCAATTTAACGAGAAGGCTGAATAATAGCGCATAAAAACTGAATCACGACGGGCGATCATAGTCTTTCCATGGGTGAATCATCTGCTGGGGTAATGAATCGCTGCGAGATATGGCCCACGGTAGTCGCATCGATTGTTAGGGAAAATGCAATTTGTAACCCGTACGGTAACGGAGCCGTAGGACTGGTAAAAGCAAGAAAAAGAACTGCACGGCCTGTAATCTATTTCTCGATAGAATAATTAAGATGAGGATAAAGGTAATCGAAATCGTTTCAGATAGTTTTTATTTATTTTTTTTTTTTGATGAGCTTTCTCAAAATCAGGGGGGAAAAAAAGAATATGACCGCCCTTCTAGAAGGCCGCACTTTTTTTTTTTTTTTTGTCTTGACCGAATTGTATCGGTAATTTTTCTAGTCCATCTACTGATGGCAACTTTAATAAATTTTTAAACAGATTGAGACGAATTTTGGAATAAATATTTTTTTGTATTAGGGGATAACAGTCTTTGTTACTGAAAATCCCTAAACCTCGTATCTTTCAAAGACACAATTCAAGAATTCTCAAAATCATTTGCGGCAGAATTTAGTTAACAACTTTATTTTATTGGTTTTTAATGACGGTTTCCTTTAGTTTTATTTATTTATTTATTTATTTTTGTTACAATAGGTACTTACTTAGAACAACCTTCTTCTTTCTCAGATGCTTTTTTAAGACTACTACAGTACTTTAAAAAATGATTTCTAGTAATTTTATTTATGTGCATTTATTATCCCAAGAAGTCAGATCAAGTAATTAATAGCAGATTTAGAATGTATGGGAGCAAGAACCCACTTACAGTAAGCCCTAGATTTAACGGACTAATTGAGGTAAAAAGATATACAGTGAAATCTCCCTATAACGAAATCGCTTGGTTCCAGTTGAAAAATTCGCTATAGAGAAAATTTCGTTATACGGAGATTAGAGAATTTTGAAGTTATTTAAGTAAATGTTACAAACCTTTTAATATGTGCGATAAGTTCAAAAATATTTAATTATAACTTTCAATTAAAAATAAAGTAGTATTTATTATAAATTTGTTAAAATTATACTCATTTTTAATACATAAATAAAATGCTCAAAAGTGAAGACAATTCACCAATTTAGAGAATAATATGTAATAGTACGGATAAACATAAAATGCGTATGGTCACATCATTTGCTGTTTCCACCCCAGCTCCACCCCGATTCTTGGAATCTTGACCCGTAGAAATGTTGCTCCCTCTGTAGAAACCCAGGTTCCCACAACTGCATTACCCTTCACATAGCATTATATTGTTATCGCTGGAATGAACAATGCGAGTGGTTCCAGAAACAGGCACGTGTGAGCGATTTGTTTGCACACAAAATTAGCAACTTTTTTCAAAAATCGAAAAGATAAAGGTCTGAAAAAATTCGTTATAGGGAGACAACCACTTCGTTATATGGAGAATATTTTGAATGTTATTAACATTCCGATTAAAACTTTCGTTATAGGGAGAAATTCGCTGTAGGGAGACTTCGTTGTAGGGAGACTCTACTGTATGTAAAAGCGAGAATTGTACTGTGAACAGTACTTAAAATAGGATATCACTCTTAAAATTGTTGGCTGTATAATGTAAATTTCAAATATTTAATGTACTTACTATATCAGTATTAAAAAAAGAAAGTTACTTGCAAATGCATATTGGAAGAAAAAAATGTACAGTTTTATTGGCTTTTCTGTGGAATGTTGTTTATTAACAATCAGATTCTGACGGTTTAAATCCTGTTAAGCAGAATATTTAATTTTGTTCTATAATCATGACGTAACACCTACTATCTATTTCTCGACAGAACAACGAAGATGCTCTGTTTTAAAACAATGAATATAATCGTAATCGTTATAATTTTAAAAGATCTTTTAGGTCTCGAAATCGTCTGAGACAAGTTTTAACCAAAAACAGGCGATTTTTGATGACGCAGATGTCTTTGTCTTATTTTAACTAGGGTATTTATGTAATAAAACATTTTCTATTTCAAATATTTTTCAAGCCAATACTTAAAGGAAGATTACTGGTTATTTTATATCGGTGTATTTATCTTCCGGAGAAACATAGTTATGATATTATAACAGATTTGGAATTTCAGTAAATAAGCATCACATTTTTAAAATAGATATTTAAATATTCTATAATCGTAATAACCAACGTAGGATCCAAATAAAAAAATGGATGAAGATTATACTTTTTACAATCTTTTTTTTATAGTACTCCATTTAAAAAGCAAATTTAGTAAACAGTTTTTAAAAACACACTTCTATTTATTTTATTAGTATGTCAAAAAAGTAAAATTTTTTATTTTAATTATTTTTTAAACTCAAATTTTCACTACCAGATGGCACCTCGCGAAAGGAATCAAAATTTAATTATACAGTGAAACCTCTCTGAGCGGCCACCCCTCCGTTCCAAGAAAAATTGGCCGCTCAGAGGGGGTGGCCGCTCTGAAGGGTTTTCGTTACAATTACAAGATAATTGCTATAATACATAATATAAACAAGTCTGACACATATTTCTTATTTAAAATGAAGTTTGAGACTTATCTAAAGAGAAAATAATACCTTATTTAAAATTTTTTTACAATTTTTGAAAAAAGGATACAATTTGTGACTGCTTTAAGTTTTTACTCTTCTCGGAAAAAAACATTTTTTGAAGTTCGTTTTTCATTTTAAAAAGTAAATCTCTAACCGATACGTTTGTCAAATGGGATGGGCGAACCCACCCGGCGGCCGTTCAGAGGGGTTGGGTGGCCGTTGCTAGGGGTTATTTTAACATTAGGTCTATGGGCCGAAAAATCCGTGCCACGAAAAATTGGCCGTTAAGAGGGGTGGCCGTTCGAAGAGGTTTCACTGTACTAATCGAGTGCTGCGCAAACCGTGGGTCGCGACCCCTCTGGGGGTCGAAAGGAAATTTTTGCGGGTCGCTAAATTCAAAGAAATTTATTTGACAATAAAAAAATATAAAGCTTTTCTTCAGAAAACGTGGTGGTCGCGAAAAAATTGTACACAAAGTGAGAGGGTCGGAAATGAAAATGGTTTGCGCACCACTGGATTAATGGATAATTAAGTTCTATATCCTAAAATAAATAATATAATATTAAATAATAATATCTATCTAAGAAAATTTTAAAATAATGTAGTGCTAACGAGAACACACAAGTGTAAAAAATACCAAAACCCCAACACAACCGGAAGTGAGTGAATAATGGATTACAAATTTCCATCATTACAAACATGAAACAAGCCAAGTTAAATAAAGATGTATAATAACGGCCGTTAGGAGATATGATTGAGCTGCGTACGTTTGGCATTTCTTCAACCAAAAGTTTCAAAAAAGGAAAAAGAAAATCTGTTGGATAACCAGCGGGAGTGGTCTCCCCTAAACATTCTCATAAACTTCCCCCAAAAGGTTCTGTTTCCTCTCCCCCCGCGTGAATAAAAAATTCGAACCTACTGTAACCCAGAATCCAATGACTATCAGAAGGTTTTTCATTGTAGATTATAGCGATTGTAAAATATTTAGGTGAAGAGTCTAATTCAAAGAGACGCGTACCGATTAAAACGCATCTATCACACACTGCTAGGTTCCACTCTTGCCGGCTCAAGGACAAAATGACGTAATCCTTCCGAGTGCACAGATATTGCTACCAGTACGCATGCGCATGGGGAATCAGGTTAGAAAAATTAATTATGCAATTTGAACGCCTTTTTTTAAACCGATTGACACAAAAATTGGACACAAATCTACAATTAAGGTAAGAAGGCCACATACCAAATTTCATTTATCTAAGTAGTTTTGTTAAGAAGTTATCGAGATTAAAAATATGCGATTAAACAGACCTACAGACAATCAACCCTTCTTCAAAATTTGACACGGATTTACATTCATAATGATAAAACTGTGTACCAAATTTTATCCATCTAGCTATTCAAGTTTTTGAGTTATATTGTTCACATGAACGCGGACAGACAGACAGACTTTTCGTCGACGGATTTTGTCCAACATTTGACAGAAACCTACAAATTATGTGTAAAGATCCCATACCAAATTTCATCTCTGTATCTCGAACAGTTTTTGAGTTATCGTTTTCACAGACAGACATAATTCCAAAATAGTGTTTTTCGGGCTCAGGGAGGTCTAAAACGTGGAGATTCGACAAAATCTTGAGTTCGAATTTTTTGACGATTACAATACTTTCTTTTTATTTACTTCGTATACGAGAAAGTAAAAATAAAGAAGCATAATTTCAATTTTTCCCGTGTCGATGTATAATATGAATAAAACGGAATAAAACGAAAAATTAAATACGTTTCTTATTTCAAAAGGTTCATCCTAGAAGTCTCTTGAAAATTCGTCTCTTCCCTCACATTCTTAAACTAGTTATTTAAACATTTACCACTGAATTATACAAAATAATTTCACAAAATCTGGCATCATCGTCCGAAAATGCAAACTAACTACTATTTTAACTTCTCTCACAAAAATTATTTAATATTTAGATTCACATTTTAGTCTTATCTTAGCCAAAAACATATTCTCATTTTACTGTTACCAACAAATCACACACACAAAGAACAAAATTGTTCCATCCCAAATAAAATTCTTCTGTTTTTAAAGGTAAATAATAAAAAAAATTTAAAACAGCAGCGAGATTCAGATTTGGAAACATTTTATTTGATGATATTTTAAGCAGCAATAACAAGCATCTCCTAATTTTTTTCCCCTTCCAACATCTCCTCTGCGTATTAAAAAATATCCTCTTTCAGCGCACATAAATCAGGAGTGATGTCGCTATTTCTTTCCAAATTACATGTTGTCGCTACTTCTCCCAAACTGCAGGTAATCACTCCAGATTACATATTCTTTAGAGTTATGCTTTCCCCACGCATTTTGCGCCATAACTTTCTAGATTTAGAGAAATGGGAGGATTTCGACGGTAGTTTTCAAAACGGAAGTTTAAAAATGCGGGGGAAAAAAGGGAAAAAAAAATTCTGGATTACGTGATTTTACTTTTATTGTCTGAAGACCCATAACGCGGATTTTCAACCAAAGGAAATACCTATTTGTAACACACTTCTGCCCTGGCCGAAAATCTTTAAAAATAATAAAATATGCTGTATGTGCGGGAATGTTTCTGATTGTTTATAGGCGACGCGCAAGACATTTTATCCACCGACCTGAAGCTAGCAGCTTTGACTCAAACATACACTTGAAGGTGAAAATGTGGATCTCAGAACGAATCTTGAAATTTTAAACTATTTTAATTAATTAAAAATCAAGAAGAATTTCAATGTTTTGGATAGTTACACGATAATAAATCACGCTAGAATATCTAACTAAAGCGTTTTTCGCAACAGTTTAAAATGTTAAAAATCATCTTTTTAATAACATAGAATTGATTATTGTAACATACTTCTCATTATTACTTCGTTCAGTTACGCGTATTGCTGTAGGAATTTTTTTTATTCGATATGTAGATGAATGATTCAGAAATCACTCTGATAACATCTCAATTCAAAGATCAAGGGAACTACCTTTCAAGAACAAACTATGGGAGATCTGGACGATCCACCCTGTGTCTAAACTTCTCAAACTCAATTTCCTACTTCAAAATTTCATTTATGATCGGTCAGTTCAAGAAATCAGTTCTAATAACATTTCAGTTAGAACAGAATCGTACGGGAATTACTTAGTCAGTTTAAAATAAAACCGCGGGATCTGGACGATCACCCTGTCTAAACTACTAAACTAATTTTTTACTTCAAAATTTCATTTATGAAAAGAATTGATTCAAATCAGTTTAATAACATTTCAGTCCCAGAACAGAATCAGTATAATGAGGTACTTATTCATTTTAAAACCAAACCATACAGGAGATCTCTGACGATCACCCTGTCTAAACTGCTAAACTAATTTTCTACTTTAAAAAATTTCATTTTATGAAAGATAAATTGATTATACGGACCCCTTGTCTAAACCTTCAAACTAGTTTGGTATGAAGATTCATTTTAGAAAGTTAAATAGATTCGAAATCAGTTTGATAAAATCAGTGGGAACATATTAAGCAGTCATCGCATTTAAAGCACATTGGAGGGGTTATGGATGCCCGATCCATGTGGAACAGGTAGGCTAATTTTTTTTCAAAATTTGCGAGTTCTAGTATCAGGGAAATATGGCTGCTCGTTTGGTGTAGTAAAATAAGAATGTCATCTCTAAAGAAATTTGGTTAGATTTTAGAAATGGCAGTATCCACATTTTCGGTTCCTACAAGGTGTGGAGCTCCTGTCTTACCTCTGATTCAGGGTTAAAGCCCCCCATATCAGAGAGTATTTCGAGTTGCGTTTAACTCTTAGGGAGATTTAAAATTAGAACATTGATAGTATGTTGGTTTGCAGTTCTGAATAGTGACGGTCCCATCCTGCTTTGCTATTTTTCAAACGTGTGTGAGGAATTTATTTGTTATAAGCAATATACGTGCATTACTGTTTTTTACCTTTTTTTGCTAGGCAGGAAAGAAAATCAGTTTTTTGCATAGAAATTTAAAATTCATATGCAGAAAACCAAAATTATGATGCTATGTTTGCGGAAGGAACATCTTACTTTGATTTATTTATAAGTCTACACTTAAATATCTAAGTTTTTTTTCTCTATTTTTTGTTTCAACATTTTGAGACTTATCGAACAGTATCAGATCAAAACTTTGAACTTTTTTCATGTGTCTTTTTTATTTTAAATATTTCCTTATATTAATAGAAATATATAAATAATAATATATAATAATAAATATAATATAAATAATAAATATAATATATAATAAATATAATATAATAATAAATAATATATAAATGGGCAAATTCATAACCCACCATTAATAGAATATTCTCTTCAGGTTTTGATTACAAAATTTTATTTCTATTTATAATCATATCAATAGCATGCTTATTGATTTCTATTTTTTTAATTCCATGTTATGTTCAGGAAGAAAAAGACACTTGTGACGGATTTAGAATAGTTTTGACTGGATAAAAAAAATATAATAACTTGTGAATTTTTTAAATGTTATATAGACATAAAGCTTTCAGTAAGTACACAAATGCATCAAAATATCAGTTAAATGTAAACTATTTGTCGCAATTTCCAGTTTATTTCAAAATTACTATTATTTCACTGTAGAGGCATCAAATGAATTGTTAAAATAGTAACAACGTGCCGAGAAAAAACTAAGCAATTTATACTGCTGTTTTTTAAGAATTTCCTTTTAATTACAGTATAACAACAATCAAATATTTTCATCATTTGTAATTAATGCTGTAGAGAAGTGGATCAAATAATATTTAATAAGTAAATGGATTGTGGAAGAGAATCAATTACGACATTTATTAATAATTCTAGTATTAACACAGTACACACTAGACAGCTGTAAATACAAATAATGTCACAAAAGCGTTTTATTTTCATTTTCATTGCCCATTTGTTTTCTACAAACTGACCTAAATTTACGTTTTATGTTTTTTATTTATTTTCCTTAACATAATCAATTTTCAATTAAAAAAAGGTATTCAAGCTAATTAGTCAGAGACAAACTTGGTAAAGGATTACGTTATCACCCACCATAGATAATATACATCTTTTCTTAATTCTATTGGATCATTTCTCCCTGCGTTCTTAGAGACATTTTCTAGAAGAACTAGTCGTAAAACTGTTATCATACCTCCTTTATGAAAATTTAATTAAAAAGAAAAATCATTGCTTGCGACGAAAAGTGACACTGCTTTGCTATCTTCCTAATTTGAGTAGTCGCGATAAGGAAAATTGGCCATTAATACCGACAATGTAAGCTAAGAGATTTCGCCTTTTAATCTGACTCATAAAATTATAATTAAGTTTTCCTATTGTTTTTTTGAAGAAATCTGTCTTCAGTGGCGACTCTAGACACGATGTATTTTGCTAGTCATTTTTCTTTGTTGGCATATATTATGTCTATAACTTCTGTATGGAATTAAATGCTGCAAATGACTTTTATGCGACATTAAACTATTACTGCAAACGATTTTTTATACAGCATTAAATTATTTAGCAAATGATTTTTTTTTTCAGAATAGATGTCTTTCTCAAATGGGGACGAAGTACTTCTATTAATTTTTTTCATAATTCATTATTTAAAATTTTTTGTCCAATTTTGTAATAAAATAGATGAAAAGTTTAAAAGGATTAATTGATAATACTTTTGTGAATAAAGTAAATTTTAATGAAAATTTGAAAACAGCTCTAGACTAGATCAGAAGCATGTGCAATATCAGTAGGTGTGGATTGTCGTTATGCAATCTTGGAGAGGTGATGTCCTTCACTTGCGCTGACATGTTTGAACCACTTACATTTTTGATTTTTTGTCATTAACTTTAAGTAGTTTTATATTTGAACCTAATAGCTATTAGCACGATTTTCCCTCAAATAGTGTAAGTATTTTAACAAATAATGTAATAAAAAATTTAAGCTCGAAATTTGTTTTGCAGTTCCGTTTTATGTATTCTTAACATTTTTTAAAAATTAGGCATTAAAATGACAGTAATGGTCCGAAATCAAATATTTTTCTTATAATTAACTAGAAAAATTTATATTAGTATAACTAATATAAACAGAGGCGTAAAGCGATACTATTATTACTATATTAAAATTACCAAAAAATAATCATTCTTGTTTCTTAACAGACGAAAGATATAATCTCGATGCTTGTACGCACATTCTTCAAAATTTTGTATCTCAGAAATCGAAACAGCTACTCAGCATAATCGTAGCTCCCGATTCAGATTTTGTGCGTCAGAAATTATTTTATTCTTTTTTTTTAAGGTTAGAAAGCTGAATTCATAAGCTCCCTGATGTATTCATGTGGTAAGAATTGCCAAGGAGAGAAAAAAAAATGATTAAATTATTCTATTACAGCTATCAAAGTGGACTCTAATTTAATTGGAATATATTTGTAAATATATCCGTACATAAAATCTGTTCTAAGCGAACCGTGTTTTACTTCTTAAAATCAGGCTGTCATTAAACATGAAGTTCAATGATCCCAAATAGAAGGAGGTACAGAATATTGGATTCTGGAAATTTGAAGGAAAATATTTGTATCACGAAAAAAATTTCATTATGTATTTTTATCGGCATCTATATAACTAAAATCTATTAAAAATCTTTTTGGATTACAAGAAATTCCATTACTATAAAAAACTTTTTTTTCAATTAAATTTTGGATATTAATATGATATTTTCATTTCTTTATTTTCTTCTTTCAAAAGTTTAAGAGAAGAATTTTCAGCGGAAAACATTTAAAACTCGTTTCTAATGTCTCACGAACTGTGACATTCCACAGTACCCTTTCAGCAAGAACGATGTACCTGCGCAGGACATCGCAGGTGGAGAGCAGAGCCTGGTATCCAGATTCTCGTTTGGTACTTTTTCCTTTGCGCTATTCTTTGGATGTGAGGAAAAATAAGAGAGCTTCCAGTTTTTCTGGATTATTTTTCTCATTCGCTTCTTGAATATCTAATCGTTTAATACTAAATTTCAGTTAGATTTTTTTTGATCGTAAATGTATAAATGTCGAAATAAATCGGCAGATTGATTAAATTTTACACATCGAAAGTTGGAGCTGCTGTACCGCATCTAACCGAGCCTCCAACTGGCAACATGTTTGACTCGTTTAAACAATAATATAGCAATTTGCACATTGGATGCCTACTGACTTACTACTGTATTGACATATACTAAGAGAAAGAATCTGCTTTGAACTTCGTCGAAAGGATAAATATCGTCTTTTGAAACTGTAAGTTTTAAATACAGTTGGGAGAAAAAATTTTCATTGAGAAACTAATTAAAACGTTTTTTGAATTTTATCACTAATGAGAGACGTGTTGGCAGGGAACTAACATTAATATTGATGATTTTTATTTTTAACAGGGTGTACCTAATCAAGAAAATAAAATTATAACGGTCATTTACAGTCCTCCTTTGACTTAAAAATTTTCTTTGGATGATAGTTTCTGGAATTGTATCACCGATGAAGCTTCAAATTTACAAATTAAAAATCCTTATTGACGAGACCGTCAGTAAGAGAAAGGTAATTTTGAATACTTTAGATCTGAAAAGAGTTACTCACCCATACACAAATAAATAAATCGCATTGCCGTTCAAGCAG